>LOJH01002297.1:67567-82032 GCA_001685095.1 Ellobius talpinus | reverse complement strand
ATAATAATAATAATAATAATAATAATAATAATAATAATAATAATAATAATAGGAGAAGACTAAGAGAGCAGAGGAAGGAAATTGCGGAACGGAAAAGGAGGAAGAGGGATAAGAGGAAAAGGCAGAGTCAGGCACAGTGGCGCATGCCCTTTGATTCAAGCACTCAAAGACGGACACAGGCTGATGATCTCTGTGCTCTGTGAATTCAAGGCCAACCTGGTCTACATGATGAGTTCCAGACCAATTGGGGCTACAAAGACCCCCATCTAAAGGTGGGGGTCGGGGGTAGAGAGAATGATGAAGGAGAGGGAAGGAAGAGAAGAAAGCAGGAGAGATTCTAAAATGTACTATAGAAGAAACTAATGTCAGTAGGGAAATGTGACATTTGCCCATTTCCTTGTGCACAGTCCTCCAGGGATGGTTAACCACCTTCCGACATTGAAACGCAGAATAGGGGCAGCATACGCCTAAAGCAAAACCCAGGTTCTAATGCTTGTGAAGTGGGGTTACAGGACAGGAGCTAGGGTGGACAAGCACCAAAGGATGAGAAACAAATCAGAAAAACAAATGTAAAAGCCCAAGAAAATGGCCGACAGCCCAACCTTGCTGGAGGGTGAGATGGTTGGAAGAAAAACAGAAGTAAAAGATTGGGAGTTTTTTTCCTCCCCAAATAAAAGTCTTACAGCTTTTTTCATTTTAATTCAACTCTCTCACCCCCACTGTGGCCAGGAGAAAATGAAAGGATGCTAATGGATTCTACAGGACACAAGGGCAGCCATAAGGAATGGTCTAGACGCTCATCAAGGCTGCCCCTTCGGTCACAGAGCAGCCTCAAGTGGACCATCGCACAGAGCTCCGTTTGTTAATAGACACTGAGCTTATTTATAAAAGGATACAGTCATAGGCTATTATTTAAAAAGAAAAAAGTTTCATGGAAAAGCCTAAAAGCTTCAGATTAATGCCAAGTAATTGATTTCGTGAGTCACGGCTGGATGGGCCAGCAAGTTGTATCCGTGTGGACTTTCTGTGTCTTTAGGAAGTCCTCGTTAAAGTGGGAGGAAAACAAGAAGCATAAACGTGAATGCTTCCAGCTGTGGAGCATCTTTAAAAAATTCACCCTTTTTAAAAGATCGTCTCATATAGCCCGGGCTGGTCTCCCACTCTCTATGTAAGCAAGGGTGACTTTGAACTTCGGCCTCCACATCTAGAGTATTGGTATTGCATGGGACTCAAGAGCAACTGCAAGGAGTGATCTAACCTGGGCTATGGGGTGCTGGGATGAACCCTAAGGTTTGATAATGTTAAGCAAACACTATACCAACTAAAGTAAATCACTGATCCGTACAGCTCTGCTTCTTATTTCCAATTGTAAGAATTTCCAACTCGGACTTATTCGCCATTACAGTTCTTTGAGAGCCTACTTAGTAATTTAGAATAGGCACAGCGGATGAGGGTGCTTACTGCCAGACTGACCACCTGAGCTGGGTCCTCAGAACACAGAGTGGAAGGAGAGAACCAGATCATGTGTGCCATGGTATGCATGTACACACGATAAATAAACACATAAATGAATGAATGACTAAATTCTATATCAGTTTGGTTTTATATAAACAATCTCTTCTATGGATTTTACCATATAATCTACCCCACTTACCTATTCTTCTCCCCAAGTTTAACACAATGTTTTATTTATTAAGCCTTTCATCCTGGGAAATGGAAGATAAATTAAAACTGTGTCTATATTAGCCTTAATGGATTTCAAATCTATCTTATTCTGAGACTAAGGGAAGAGTACGTTGGATTCCTAAAAATGGTCAGTGAATAATCCCAGCCCTCGGGAGGCAGAGGCAGAGGCAGGCAGATCTCTGAGTTCGAGACCAGCCTGGTTTACAGCGTGAGTTCTAGGACAGTCAGGGCAATACAGAAAAACCCTGCCTTGAAGAAAAAGAAAAAAAGAAAAGATTAATAGCTTTTCTTAGATATTAGATCTCTCTGTCTGTCTGTCTGTCTGTCTCTCTCTCTCTCTCTGTGTATGTGTGTGTGTGTGTGTGTGTCGGGGGGAGAGAGAAAGAGAGCCACAATGTCTTTCTTTCTATGAGTTATTTAGTTGTTTCTAGGTCACCAAGAGTCTTCATCAGCCTGGAATGCAAGTTTTAAACACTTTCATTTCTGCAAACATTCAAAAGTCATGCAAAATTTCCCCTTAGCACACTGGCAAGGTTCCCTGTAAACCCTTCCCCCCAAAAGCTGGTTTCAACAGTCAGTAGCCACCGATAGCAAGTGCATGCCCAGGGCTCTCACCTCTCCTTTTCCTATGTAACACAGGCACAAATATGGTGGACAGGAAAAGCCACCACTGAGATAACTGCTCATTCCTTTATCTCTTTACATTGGTATTGTTCTCTTTGGGGCTAACTCTGATTTACCAACACTGGAAAAGATTAGTTATGAAGGATTTTGCCAGTGAGCAGAGAGACCATGCGTCCCCATTGGGTGCTCCATCTGTAACTGACTGCTAAGAGACCATGTCTCTGTGTAACTGGAATGGAGACAGAGTACGCTCTGTGCAGTCTTCTCTCCTAACTGATCTCTAACAAGCTTTAAGGGTCCCCAGCTCTGTGTTGTTTGGCAGCATGGACAACTAAACACCCATACTTCAGGATTTTATAAACTTGGATAATAATATCTGTCAACTTGAATCTCTCAAGACTGTCCCCATTATTGGTTTCTGCCCTTGTCAAACACTCAGTCCATTTAGCAGCACTTCTGTGGCCTGGTAGCTGTGCTATGTCTCTTTGAAGAATTCAAGTAAGGGGACAAATTAGCATTATGGGCAACCTAGAGAGCCTAAGAACTTGTAAGTCCAGAGACAGAAGACAGGCTCTGCCACCAGCTTGCTCTGCTACAAGGGACAAGGCTTTACTGTGCCCATGTCCTCCTGGCTAAAATCAGAAGAGGGGCATGTTGTTTGTTTTTGCTTTCTGAGATATAATCTTATTCTGCCGTACAGGTTATCCTCGATTTTGGCCATCCTCTTGCCTTAGTTTCTTGAGACCTGAGATTACAGGCCTGTACCATCACTTTCTTCATCAAGTTGCTATCTGTGAGTTGTTCAAACTGGCTTGTGCAGCAATCACAACAAAACTTAGTTAACAAGAAGAGAAGCCTGGTCATCTGGAACACAAATGATGACTAGGTTTTTGTTGGGGGTTGCAGACCCCTGGCCCCTTGACTTTCTTTGCCTTCCTCAAACCCTTTGCCTTCTGGAGTGAAACAACTTGTTTTCCTGTGCCTGCAGCTGCTCTGAGCACAAGGCCCTCAAGAGTTCCTGATGGCAGGGGAGTGGTTTCTGGTGGGTTTTACAGCTGAAAATCCCAAGCGCTGGGGCATGGCTACCAGTTAAGGATCCATATATAAGCTTCTCTGGAGCACAATACAGTTGGTATTTTTGTTTCAAGGATGACTCATGTCCCCGTGTCTCTGTCTGTTTGTGTGCATGTGTTTTGAAATATGCAGCCTAGTTCCCGGCTTGCATACTCTCCCATCGTGCAGGCACTACAGGTTTTGCTCTTTCCCTGAATGTTGTACAAGCTACAGTGTGTGCGTTTGATAAGAATATAATCCTAGACTCTTTCTACTGGGCAGTTGGTCCCATCTTTCCTGGGCAGGCAGAGTGAGCTGACACTTCCCACCTGAGAGTAGTTGCTCAAACTCCAACTGTGACTCAAAGTGAGAACTGAGAAAAAAATTGGCAGCAAGAGCCTTCTGAATAGTGTACAGTGGAAAAAAAGTCTTTCAAAATTAAATGTAAAACTAACCAGAGGTATTTCTGTCTGTCCTCACCCTTGTTGCACGGCATGACTTTAAACAGCCTTGGTCTTGATTGTATAACAAGCATACTTAGCACTGTGCATGCCCTCGCACTATGCAACACCAGGGAATGGTGTCCCAACACCTCAAACTCAAGACTATTGTATGTTATCAGTTGCAGTGATTTTACTATACATATTATCAAAATGTGATGGCTTAATAACAAAAAAAAACATGGATTGTATTTTCCTACCATCGTTCCTCAGCATGGTGCCTTCGGGTCATATTGTAATAGAATGTTTGGTGTTAAACAGTACTGTTTGAAATTCCCAGCAATGGAAGAGGAATGTGAACACAAAACCCCACCCCTAGCCAAGAAGCTATCTGCAACTGATACCTGTTGAGAAAAGAAAACTCAGTGTTCTCCCATGGAGAGTCACTGCCTAGATCAACCACACTCCAGGGCAGGGCCCATGCCCAGGAATAGTTGGCTAACACAAAATAGACTCCATGTTTTTTGGTGCATTTTTTGTATTCTTTTCTTTATTTCTTTTCCTTTTCTCTTTCATTTATTTTTTTTATTTTGAGAAAGAAAAAAAGTGATAACATTTAGTTGGGTAGGTGGGCAGGTGGGGACCACCCATGAGGAGTTGGGTTGGGGAAGAATGTGAAGAAAGTATATTGCATGAGCTGGGCGGTCGTGGTGGCATATGCCTTTGATCCCAGTACTTAGGAGGCAGAGGCAGGCAGATCTCTATGAGTTCTAGGCCAGCCCAGTCTACAGAACTACTTCCAGGACAGTCGGGGACACACAGAGAAACCCTGTCTCAAAATATATGTGTGTGTGCTTGTGTGTGTTTATTGCATGAAAAATATTTTTAAATTAAAAAAAATTTAAAAATTGCTGCTTGAGTTGCTGACTTGAGTTTTAGAAAAGAAAATATTAAATCAATTTTAGTTTGGGATTAGGAGAGATTTTTCTGAAATGTACCTAAACACACTTCTGTCATTTTGTACCATGAAATTATTCAGTGTTATTCTCAACCTTGATGATTATAAAATAGAAATTTTGACCCATCTGAAAAGCAATGAAGATATAGTATGCCCTACTGTATCAAGTATTCAACTACAATTTAATTCTTTGTGTAAAAATAAATGAAAACATCCATCTCATTAGTATACAAATTTGCTTTCATCTTTTATAAACAATAAGAGTATATGTAGACCAAAGAATTGTTTTAAAATAAATAAAATAAATTTATTATTAGCATATGTTTGAGTTATATGTCTATTTTATATCTTATATGTATATAAGTTGAGTCATGGAAAAATTTCTTGGATGAGGATATGAAGAGATGGCTCATGGGGGTTAAGAGTACTTGTTGCTCTTGCAGAGGACCTGTGTTCTCTGTGCCCACCACCATAACCATTCAGTTCCAGGAGGACCCAGCATCCTCAGAGGGCATTAGGCATGCATGTGGAGCACAGACATACATGCAAGCAAAATATCCATACACACAAAATAAGATAAATCTAATTTTTTTTCTCAGATGAAAAAGTATATACTAACTGTAAGGTTTTATAAAGAAGTGGGCCATAGCTCTTGCTGTACAAAACTGGATGAAACGTTTGTTTTCTTTTCTTTTTTTTACAGTGCCTTGTCCTCAGCAAGATGTTAACTAATTTCAGCCTCGGGTAAGACTACAAGAAGAGCAAAGTCTTTGCCCCTCCAAGTTCACAGCGATTATGCGCATAGCTTCTGAGCGCATTGTTCCACAATGTGTGCGTCAGATTTTATTAGGTGCTGTGACAGACAGTCCTACTACTTAAACGGTAAAACAGCAAAAGTTAGTTCTTCCTCATGCTGTATGTATCTATTCCTGCGGAGCAAGCTCTCCCCTCAAATTTAGTGACTTAAATATGTAAACATTTCTCCATTTCTGGAGTCAAGAATCAAAGAACAGCTCAGCTAATTTGACTGTAGTTCCGTGCCTCCTGAGGTTGAACTCACACTGTCTACTGGTGCAGGGGAAGTTACACAATGCTTTTCCAAGCTCACTTACCTGACTTTGGACAAGTATCCCTTCCTTGTCCAAAGTCAGGTAACATGGATGCCGTCTCCATCTCCGCAGACTGACTGCAGCTGCCTGGCCTCCCACAGAGAGGACCAGGAGGGCACCTAAGAGAGATGCTGCTGCAGGTCCTTTAAAGGCAGATACTGGAAGCAAGCGCTTATCCACCGTTCCTGCCTTATGCTATTCCCCACCCAGGCAAACCCAGGCAAACCCAGGGCGTATGTTGACAGTGGACAGCAGAGTAGAGGGATCTTTGGCAAATGACTGCTGTGTAACTAATACTCATCCTAGAGCCCTGATGCAGGAGTCCCCTCTGTGTGCACACAGGAGATAGATTACCCCCAAGGGGGCCAGTTCGCATTGCAGGAGTGGGTTTTTACGGAGAAAAGGGGAAGTCTATGCTAGGGTTAATTGGTAAGTCTTGATTGGGCAGGTTAGCCAGGGTAGCCAATCAATGAATTTCAAAATTCATTGGCTGGACCTTGGTGTTCAGTCTCAGGAATCAGTCAGTGGCCAAATAAGGGAATAGACCTTGGGGGATTAGCTTGAGGAATGTAATCTAACAGTTTAGCAAGAAGGAGGGAAGGGAAAGGGGCAAAACCTGGCAGTGCCACGTTGGCCATGCTCAGGCCTATTAGAGAGCCCTTCAGTCAGCACTGCTTAAGGATTTAGGGGGACAGACTTAGAACCAGTATGCATCACGGTACACATGCCACAATACCACCCAATGCAGAGGAGACTAGGGCTTGGTGAGTGAAAAGCCACACCCTCTATTTGCAAGAACTATGCATGTCAGCACTTGAGCTCTTTTCAAAGAACAATCTATCCAGTTTTAATGAAACAAAGGGATGCAATTGATGCTATTTGCAGCAAAGCAATTTGATTGGTTGCATATTTTCACCTGTTCAGTGCAGAGCAAACGCAGTGCCCGTTGCGGGCAGCAAGAAAGGGGCAGAGAGCAAGTGCTGGGCCAGGGAGCATGCTTCTTCAGGGGTACCACGACAGTGCTCCTGGAAACAGGACCTGCCGGTTTCCCGATGGGGAAGGGAAGCCAGGCTTTGTTCCCAGGCAAATGAAAATCCAAATCACAAGACGGAAACTACACGCACAAAACAATACATTAAAATGTGGGAGTGTGTGCGATTTGCATGCATTTCAATATGCATCTGCCATCCCTCGTGCTCTCTGAAAACAGGGAAGATGGAGTGTGATTGATGATGAGAAGAATTGTTTGACTGTATCTCTGCTTATTCAGCCTTCATTGCTAAACCTCCTGGTTGGTAAGGGCTCCGGGATGTCAGCTGTGGGTTACTATGGTCCATTTCTTCACATGCCGATGCGGTAACACTCAAAAAATAACAACATGGGTAAATACTGTTTTTTCAGATAAAAAATTTGAAGTTTCCAAAAAGCTTTAACAGTTCTTTAAATTAGATAAATGTGCTCATCCACATCCTCGTTCTGAATTCTGTCCATATTTATTTTGAAATAAGCCCCCCAAATGGAATGCTGTTTTCCTTTTTCCAAAAGCCCAGTTTGCCGAGCCTTCTGCCACTGTTATCTCAGCAGCTGATGGTTTTACTTGTCTTCTGATGGGTTTGCTGACATCACTTCAAGTTGAAGAAACCCTCAGAAAGGACCTCTTTGAAGGGGGTAGGGAAGAAGGAAGAATGATTGACATCTGAGCCACCCTTAGGATTCTCACTCTCTGCCCACCCTGGTTTCTGGACCAGAGAAGAAGGATGTTTTCCTGAGAACCCAGCTCCAAGCCATAACCCTGGAACACATCAAACTTTTTCTTGCTAATTGGCACTTACCTCACCTAGGGGCCTTTGCCAAGAAGGGTTGAAGGGTTTAATGGGGAAGGAAGAAAGGAAGAGCCCAGAGTCCTGGAAAACAGTCCCAGCCACATGGGCTCTTTAGCTGGAGGGGTTTGCAACAAAGTGGCCTATGTGTCTGCCCAGCTCTCCCTTTGGGGGGTTAATGCTCAGACTGGAGTCTGAGTGATAGCTGCTTGGTGTAATTATAAGGACAGCTTAGAAACCATGGTCCCCTTTGTTCTGGCCTCCAGATGAGGCTGTCTGAACGCTGTTTGAGCCCGTTCTATTTCAAAGCGCTTTTCTTTCCCTATTTCAAAGGTCAGTGTGTTTACTGGTGGCCAAAAAAGAAGCTGGTGTAGGAGAAAGAACCCCATGTGGCTGAGTGGCAGGCAACTAGCAAAGACGAGGCAGGAGGTTGGCTCTGGGTCCTGTAGGAGTCTGCAGGAAGACAGAACTCTGGAGACTTGTCTGCTCCTTTGTCCCCATTAACAGAGGAGGGGGTGAATGGGATCTGCGATCTTTTGTGGGGGTCAAAAAGCAATTCTTCAAGTCTGGTTCTGGAAGGAGAGATGCAGGTATGCTTGGCAGAAACAATGCTGCCAACTACTCAGCCAGGAAAACGTCCACTTCATCTCCTGGAGGTGGGAATGCATCCTCCTTCCAAGGAGGCAGGTTTGACAACCTGGCCACCCTTGGGAATCCTGAGACTGTTTTCTGTCAAGGTACATTAGCACCAGGAAATAATAGCAAACTCCAAACCCTTTTACAGGTCTCTAGATTGGCAGTCTGATCCTAACACTGTTGCTTAGAAAAATAAAGCTGGTCAGACTGCCACCTGCCAGTACATAAAGCACCGATGCTTCTCTTGTGACTATTTGAAAACAGTGTCAGGCCCCAGTGACTTCAACTCAGTGCCTTACATGAAGCATTCTCTGGGGCTCATTTTCTTTCCATCTGCGTTTTCCTCGTCTTTCATGCCTGGAGTTATGGAATGAGCTCCTGGCAGAAGGGGGAGGATGGGCTGTGGAAGTTGTAGAAAGCATAGATGTCAAACAGTAGATGTGCCAGGGTTCAAATCTTCCTGCTGTCACTTAATACAGCTCTGGGACTTGGATCAGCATGCTTAGTCGACGTGTGCCTCCGACGTGTGGCTCCAACGTGTGGCTCCGTTTCCTTGTCTACGAATATGAGGCACTGTGAGGATTTAATGAATAAACACGTGAGATGGGTAAAGCCGCGTGGTAGCAGGATTTCTTCTGGGTCACCCACTAGCTCCCAAATCATGACATGGAGATGTCTTATTAGCCATGAATGCTTGGCCATATCTTATTCCTGTCTCACTAGCCATTATAACTTAATTTGACCTATTTATCCTCATCTACATTTTGTCTCTGATCTTTTTACCTTTCTTTTATTCTGTATGCCCTACTTTTACTGCTTCCGCCATTGCTGGCTGGCTGTGGGCTGACTGGGTGCCCCCGCCCTGTGTCTCCCTCTCTTTCTCCCTCATTCTCTCCTCTTTTCAAGCCTAGATTCCTCCTCCTACTTAATCTGTCTACTCCCTAACCCCACCTATCCGTCTGCTGCCTAGCTTTTGGCTGTTCAGCTTTTTATTAGACCAATCAGGCGCCTTAGGCAGGCAAGGAGAAACAAATGCAGCACACACGTAACACGTGTTAATATAGTTAAAGTAACACTCCATGATACAGAGTTCCTCAAGCTTTGTAAACATCCTAATGTTAGTATCGAAAAGTTAGCCCCTCTTTCCAAAAGAACTCTACCCTGGGGAAAAGCCATGTGCCGCTAGCACCCTTCAGACAATCTGCCCATCCTGTAGAAGAAAAAGGTCAAGACGCTAATGCTAGTGAACTTGATTATGAAGGAGCCAGTGGGGGGGTTGTGTTAGTGAAACAGAAGAACTGATTGTAACGCTCACAACTGGTTCTTCCAACGACTGTGAGTTCCCAGGCTCCTGTGAAGTCATAACCAAGTGGATAGGATTCTCCCTGTCACCAGGGAGAGATGTGGCAACTCCAGAAAGATTGGAGAAATTAGCAGAAAGGGGGAGAAACTAGTGGAAAGAGAGCTAAGGCACCTAGAGACCGTTTACCTTGCATCTGTGACTACGCTGAGTAAACATAATTACCTCCATTTTGCAACCAAAGAAAGCAAAGTTCGGGAAGCTCATGTGAACTGTGTCTTCTCTAGGAAATTGTGTAGCAGGATTTAAATCCATTTCTATTTGATGCAAGACCCCTACATTTTTCCTCTTTCCTAGGACAACTACATCTAGAAAGGTAGCCTGAGGAGCCATCAGAAGGGAAGGCTGCCATTAGGCTCCATATGGCTTGTGATGTCATGGGCAGTCTTTGCAAGAGACTCACGTTTCTTTCAAGCCATAAGTCCCGTCTACATGAAGCAATCTCACAGGGTATTTGTTTTGAACCATGCCATCATAGGCATTAAGGAAGAGGGTGTGTTCACAGGGACAATTTTCACACTCTACCGGAATCAGAGCCCTGTGGTCCAATGTTCCTTTAGAGATGTCTTCCGCTCTCATTTTATACATCATCCCAGGCAACTCATAAAGAGTAAGATGCCATATTAGTTTCCATTAATAGTTTCTTGTTGCTGCTGTAAGTGACTTTAGATTTAGTTGCTAAGACAACACAAATAAGCCCAGCATTTGAGACGCAGAGGCAAGCATATTTCTTTGAGTTTGAGGCCAGCCTGGTACAGAGTGCGTTACAGGGCAGCTAAGGCTACACAGAGAAACCGTATCTTGAGAAACAAACAAATGAAGAATCACAACAAAGAAGACAACACAAATCTATTATTATAGTTCTGGAGGTCAGAAATCCAAATGGTCTCACTGAGTGAAATTTGGGATCAGCAAGGTTCATGCTTTCTGGAGGCACAAAGGAAGAGTCTGTGTTCTTGATCCAGAGGCTGTCTACATCCCTTGGCTCAAATCTCCATCCCATCTTCCAAGCCGTTAGCTGTCACTGAAGTCTTACATTGGCGCACTTAGATATTGGTTAAATCTTCTGAGTCCCCTTCTCCAGAGTAAAGAAGCCTATGATCATATCATGTCTGAGAAATATCAGTTACTCTTCTTGTGACTGTGACCAAGTACCTGATGAGAAGCAACATGGAGGAAGGGTTTGCTCTGGGTTGTGACTTCAGAGTATAATCCACTATGGTCAGGAAGGCATGAGATCAGGTGTGGGTTGTGGCTGTGGTGGTGTCAGGTGCATGAGACTGCTAGCTCCCATCCATTCTGGTCATGGAGGAGAAAATGGGGGACATTGGCTCTCATCTTGCCCTTGTATTTATTCAGTCTGGGCCCCACAACCATAGAATAGTACCTCATGTTCAAGGTACTTCTTCAAATCCTCCTACCTTTTCACGTTTTCTAATTCGTAATGTCACCTTCTTCTCCCAGAAGTGTCTCTCCCAGGGGACTCTGAATCTACTCAAGTTGACAATCACCACATTGCCATGAAGTTGCTATGAAAATTAATGAACACTTCTGGGATGCCACCTGACACTCAAAAGTCTTAGCTATTGTTTTGATTTTTGTGATTATTGTTTTAACTATAAGGCTGACAAACAAGACACAGTTTATACAGCTTGGTTGTAATTTTATCTAATGGTCTGATTTTCTTTCTGTCTGGGACTTTCTTGTTCCCTCTTTCCTTAGGTGAGCCATCAACCTGTGAGTCACCATCTCTGACAGTATGATGGCCCATAATGGACAACAATTAGAAGAAGTTAAATGTGCATTAAAAATGTCAGGGTACGAAAAACAACATAAGCAATGATATGGGTGTTGTCTGTTAAATGGATTTGGGGGTTTCATTCAAAAAATTGTTAAAGTCAATATCAGACTGATTTAATCAATGTCGGTCATCTGATTCGACATTTGATCACAGTAATGTCAACACTGGTTCCTTTCTACAGTCTGGAGGGTGAGTTTGGGATTGTTGCCAGCACAGGCTGAGGTTCAAGTACAGGCTTCCTTCTGTTGTTCACAGATTTGTAACCTGCTGTGGATTATTAATGTGGGCAGAATGATACGGAGAAAAGGATGTAAAATTCCCCTAGAAATCCTTTCACGGGAGCGAGGTTCTCTGTAAATGGGAGAAAGGTTATCTCAGATGACTTATCAATCACTGCTAGTCTTACAAACTTTTCTTTGGGGAAACCCCAGGGCAGTGCAGTAAAGATAGGTTACAGTATACAGAATACAGGAAGTAGAGAATGCAGTAAGCACAGTAAACAGCATACAGTAAGCACGGTAAACACTGTACAGTAAGTTAGGGCACAGAGAGCGTGGTATACAGCAGGCACAGTGTATCATACACAGCACATACAGTATACAATATAGAATACAGTAAGTACAGAAGATAGGGTGCACCGTGCAGTGAGTGCAGTATACAGTATAAATCAAGTACATTGCACAATATACAGTGTGCAGCAAGTACAGTATACAGTTAGCACAGCATACAGTGTGCAGTAAGCACAGTATACAGTTAGCACAGCATACAGTGTGCAGTAAGCACAGTATACAGTTAGCACAGCATACAGTGTGCAGTAAGCACAGTATATATTTAGTACGGTATAGTTGTATAGTAAGCACAGCATAATGCATACAGCACGACAGGATATGGTATGCAATGTGCAGCAAGCCCAGCATAGAGCACACCACAAGCAGGGCATACAGCAAGTACAATAAAGAGTAACCACAGTATCCAGTAAGTACAGTATACGGTAACATAGTATACAGGGTGGACTACTCAGTGCGCAGTACACCGTGTGTGGTGAGTATAGCATGTGGTACACAGGGGAAGGCCAGTTCGCTGTGCAGGATACAGTGTACACTGTACAGCATGCAGTAAGCGTAAGGGCTTAGTTTAGGTTGGCAGACAATTTCAACAAACCTCACCCTAATTGCAATGTGGGTGGTCTGCAGATTTGAAACTTCCAAACTTTGCTCAGAATCTCAGAAGTTCAGACCGAGACCCCACGGAAGTAGAGAGCTCAGGCATAGGGCTTCTTTTTTTTTTAAATTATTTATTTTTGTTTTATGGGCACTTGTGTTTTGCCTGCATATATGTCTGTATTAGGGTGTCAGATCTGGGAGTTACAGACAGTTCTGAGCTGCCATGTGGGTGCTGGGAACTGAACTGGGTCCTCTGGAAGAGTAATCAGTGCTGTTAGCCACCTTGACCTTGACCTTCACTACCTCAGAGTAAACATGCTAACACAAATTTCATGATGAAGCAACCAGAGAAATGGCTCAGCGATTAAGAGTACTTGCTGCTCTTCCAGAGGACCCGAGGTCAATTCCCATCACCTGTGTGGCAGCTCACAGACACCTGTAACCTCAGTCCCAGAGATCCTGGTGCCTCTTCAGGCACCAGGCACACACGTGGTGCATACACATACATGCAGGTAAAGCATTCATACTCATGAAATAAATAAAGTTTAAAAATACATTAAAGAAGGAGCCCCAGCGATTTTTCATATACCTAATTAATGACAGCATCGAATCAAGCAGGTTTTCTGAGGCTGTTTGTGTCTATTTAAACATACGGTGAGAGTAATTTGCGAGCATTTACTGAGATGCTTTATCCAAATTTCTTTTAAGAAAGATGCCAGGACCTCATTCTCAATTCTGTTACTGAAGCTGTGATTTTCCTATTTTAGATTTGAGATGCTCAAAAGCTAAACAAGAATGCAGATTTCACTCTGATTAAAACCATTGGCTGGTTAAAGACCCAAATTAAAAGAGAACAGCAAACATCAAGTTTCCATTTTCTATTAGAACAGGAAGGGTTTCCCTTTTCAAATCAAACATTCCACACTGAAATGATATTGGTAAAAAATATTATAAAATACAGATACTGTTCGAAATGCAGGCAGTTATCATGAGCTGGCGTGTGTCCCTGGGGGCTGCTGTGAAGTTGTAAGGACAGGTGCATAAGCATTCAGTAGAAAAATAAAATATGAGAAGACATCAAGTGTCCAAAAATATTTAGAAAAAAAAAGAGTGTTCACCTTTGAGAGGCAGAAGTGACCTTGCTACAGAAAGAAAATTTGTCATACAGCAAGTCTTTTCTAACAATCTCTCCTTTCTCATGGGTCCCCACATATTACTTTGTTGATCCAAGCTCTTACTGTGTAACTCAGATTAACCTTATGCTTGCAATCCTACCGCCTCTGCTTCCCAAGTGCTGAGACCATCAGCATGGGCCACGGTGCCCGGCTCTTACATTCTCCTTCCCTCCGCAGGTCTCCGTTCCCAGAGTGCCAACAGTGAAATAGTAACAGTGATGAAAAACTTTGATTTCGTCTTTCTTTAGCTCCTGTCTCAAGAAAAGCTGGTAACCTGGACCTCAAACAAAGTGTATGTTGTGTGTGTATGTGTGTGTATCTTTTTTTCTGGAAATTGGATATGTAGTTTCATAAATATACCAAGAACTTGTCAAGTACCTCCCAGAGAAGTTAAACAAGCCAAAAAGCAAACCAAACAACTACAGCAACAAAAACTTGAGGAAATAGGTGGCATCCTCATTCTAGCTGACTGGCATTTTCTCCCTCTGCTGGGCTTTTGTTCAAGGCTAAGGTTAATTTCTAGAGAAAATACAATGCTGGCCATGACTCTGAGTTTTGTGAAGACGTGGGGTCATCTGGATTCCCTCCTGTCCATCTTAACTCATTAACTTTTCTCTGAAACTTGCACCCATCATGGCCA
>LOJH01002297.1:6866-16914 GCA_001685095.1 Ellobius talpinus | reverse complement strand
GATAGATAGATAGATAGATAGATAGATAGATAGATAGATAGATAAAACTAGAGCTAAGTATGACCTTGCATGCCTGTATCCCTAGTGGTGGGAGACTAAGATCAGCAGAAACCATGAGCTCCCTAGCCAGTCAGCCCAGCCAAAGCAGTTTCAAGTTTCAGTAAGAGACCTTGTCTGATAAGAAAGGTGGAGATCAATAGAGACAGATAGCCAATGTCTTCTTCTAACCTCTGCAGACAAACATACACACCCTCACATACATGGGCCCACACACAACACACACACACGGCATACCGTCACACAAATGTGTCCATACACCCCATACACAGCACCCCATCTTCACACACATCAACAACAACGCAACAGCAGCACCTACACAGAGACTCTAGGATTTGGAATATGCATAAATTTAAAATAAGGAAAGAACCCCATAGAAAGCTAAAAAGAGATGTCCTTGACAAGCCATAGCTGAAGACAGAGATGCAGATGGACGCGCACAATTTGGCTTAAATAAAGCTCTACCACTTCCTCATAAATTCTTAAAGATTGTTGAAATAAACAGCCAAAGGTCGGGATTAATGCCTCCCAATCATCTGATACTGTGCTGTTTGCTCCGGTCATAATCCAGTCCCTACATAAGGTAGAGTTTAGCAGAATGCCTCACTGTAGCGATTAATGAAGCCTATCATTGGAAAGGTTGTACCCCTTCTGCTTAAGAATACAAGGAGTCTCACTTCTTTCATGATTAGAGCAATAACATACACGCATAAAAATATAAATTTCCAAGGAGTTGAACACCGTGTTTCACTCATTGAAGAGACAGGAATGAATTCCACATTAAAGAAATGACTTGAGGCAAAAGTGCCATTATAATAAAATGTGGTCACCTTTGAGAAAATTAAAAACCAAAAGCCTTTAAGTTGGCTGGAGATTATGAACACACAACCTAAATTATAGCTACACAGCTCTCATTACCTTCTGGAGCATTCCTAATTACCAAACATCCTCAGATTCTGATTTTAAATGTATAACCATCTGAGGCATGGGGTTTTACTTTACTTTTTGAATATGTAAAATAAGAAAGATCACATTAGATTGTAAAATCTATCTGTTGAAAACATTCCTGGCTGCTGTACATATAATAAG
Source organism: Ellobius talpinus (assembly GCA_001685095.1). Lineage (NCBI taxonomy): Eukaryota > Metazoa > Chordata > Mammalia > Rodentia > Cricetidae > Ellobius > Ellobius talpinus. The sequence goes on along the minus strand of LOJH01002297.1, from coordinate 15,768 downwards.
ACAATATGAAATGCTGACTTTTATAAAAGGCAGGTTTGGTTTCCTTCACAAAATGCGGAAGGGTATGCAGAAGGAAAAGCATGGCGTTTGCCTTTTCTCACCAACCTCCTTTTCTGGGGCCTCCCCTCCTTCTTTTCTGGGGCTAATAAGAAGCCTGAGTTAATGGGCCAATCAGTTTATAACTAGAAAAATAATAATATGAAGAAAGACACCCAACACTGAGCTCTGGCCTTTACATGCATGAACACATGTGCACTGTTACACACACATACACACATACACACACACATGCCACATACCTGAAAACCAAAGGGAAGATTTAACCTTCAATGTTTTAATATAAGAAAGAATTGAAGTGCAGAGCTACCCAGTCCTCCAGGCTAGAAACACCCCTATGTTCATAGTGCTTACTACAGTCAGAATTAATTAACAATAATTAATATCTGTCAGCTTCCTGTGAGCAGACATTGATCCTCCATAAAGTTGAGCAGCTAGTACAATGAGCATAGGGGTGCCCCAAGAGGAGCTGGAGATCCATTCATCCTTCCTTTCTTCCCTCCCTCTTTCCTTTCTTCCTCCATTCCTCCCCTCCCTCTCTCTCCATCCCTCCTTCCTTCCTTTCACTTTTTATTTATTATTGATTGATTGATTGACTGATTTTATGAAGGGGACTGAATGAGCATAGAACCTCACTCTTGCCAGACAGGATTCTACAACTGATCTACATCTCCATTCTTTTAATACTTTTTGTTTGGAGACAGAGTCTCAGTAACTTGCCCAGACTGACCTTAAACTCACTCTTCCGTCAAGACAGGCTTTAAATTCTTGATTCTTATACATTAGCCACCCCCCCCCGCAACACACAGGACTGTTGAGCTGATATACCACCAGGCCATGCTTGTATGGTAGCTTATAATAGACTTAGGGTTTCTTTGTGAGTCTAGACGGGAAAAGTGGGAATTCTAACAAAGGCTCAACACTTTTCCAGATTACAGTTGCCCTTTCTGTCTGTTTTTTTTTTTCTTTTCTTTTTCCCAGACAGTATTTCACTAAGTAGCCTTAGCTGGCATGGAACTCACTATGAAGACAGGACAGCCCCTAATTCAGAGAGACCTGCCTGCCTCTGGAGTGCTGGGATTGAAGGCATAAGCCACCATGCCCAGCTTCTTTCTTTTGTCTTTATGTGGAATTTTAGTGTCAGATGAATGACCGAGGCAGACAATTTTGCAAGCCTCATTATCTGCAAATGCCATTCTAATCCATCGAAGGACAGTTTGGCCATGTTTGTCTCAGCTGGTTTGGGGCTCCAGACTGGTTTGAGCAGTCACGTGACAGCTTGCTGCAATACAGCTCTGAGTTCGCATCGGCCTCTAACCTGCACTTTTCCTCTTTTTTCCATATGCCTGTCCAGCTAGGGGAGCAATGGCTGTCAAACTAGCTGTGTATTTGGTTTATGGACGGCAGCAAACCACGTCAAGCCACCATAGTTCAATGTGTGTGGCTTCTAAACACTGGGAGTTAACAGTGGGAAGAGAGACTAGCCCCAGAGAGCATCGTCCCCATCTGGGAACTGAACTTGCCGCAGATTCAAGCCCATTTCCTAACCCTCCAGAGCCATGCCAAGTCTCTCCCAAGTCGGGAGTTACCTTCCAGCTTCGACTTGCTTCCTGAGATTTGGCAGACAGAAGCCTGTCTATGTCGTTCACCCTGGCCACATGCTGTGGTTTCTATTTTCAGTGAATCACAGGACAGAAATGTAGCAGGCAGGACCAGCACCTTCAGAAGGCAGATGCTGGAGGCACCAATAAACGGGAAGACTGTTGAGGGTTTGGATCTAGACCCCCTAAAGATCATCCTTTTAATCTTACATGAGTTCCTTAACCTCCCTACAAAATTTCTACAAATTTGGTTCCTTTAATGCACATCTCTAGAATGTTTGCAAAATCATAATTAATGAAGCTACTACATAATTAGTTAAGTGATGAGATGGCTGACCCTCAAAAAGCATCCGTTGAACCCAAATCTAACTCTATCCTTTAACATCCGCCCTCTGGAAAAGCAATTTGACCTTTGACCTTTGCAGCATTCTGAAAGCTTTCCTGGCAGAAACTAAAGAAAAAAAATGCTGCCCACACACACCCAGACATCTGTTGTGTGATGTTTTGACTGCATTCTGACAATAAAGCTTGCTTTGAGTCAGAGGGTAGAGTTAGCTGCTAGCTGACCAAACTTAATCACAGAGGTTTGGGAGGACTGAGGACAGAGAGGAGACAGGAAGTAGGAAGGCGGGGGCTGAGGGAGGATCTCAGCCCTTTTGGATGGAGCAACAGAAAAGAACGGAGGTCACTGGTGGGTGCTCCTCTGATCGCTCAGGTTCTTACCCCGATTTTTCATGGATAAAGAATAATTAGATAAAGGCATCAGTCACCTGTGGAGCCGGGCTAGGAAAGGTGTTTATCCTCCTTCAGAGGGCCTTCTTCAAGGAGAGCATCCCCTTCCACACGCCTGCTCTCCCTATCTGAGGACCGGCTCTCTATGACAGTTCTTCCAAAGCTTCTTTCAGCCAAGGTCCTCTTTGTCCCTCATCAGTCTTCTCAATCTTCTTTTTTCCGCTTTGTCTTCATAAGATAGTCTCATCTTACCATTAAAAGGAAGAGAGAAAGGCCAGGCCTGCTGCCACAGAGGCCTGTAACGCCATGTACTTAGGAGGCGTTAGAGGCAGAAGGAGGAGGCTCATAAGGCCTACCCAGAGAACTTACTGAGATCCTGCACCCCAAAAACAGTGGAAAAGGAGAGCAAGGGCTGTCTGCAGCTCAGCAATGGAATCAAGGCCTCAGTCCAGTCTGCCAACCGTGCAGGAAAACAAAAGCATCCTGATGATCTAGGCTCGTGCCTGCAAATGGCATCAAAGACTTGCTTAGCTCTCTTCAAACCCCGATTTTGCAATGCCCGGCCCTACCACATAACTGCAACCGTAGAATGATGTATGATGATGTATGATGATGTATAACTGTTTGGGGCAATTTCCTATAAATACACTCCTGTAAGATCAGCACCTGGGAGGCTGAAGCAGGAGAATTTCTATGAATTTGAGGCCAGCCTGGGCTCTATAGCAAGTGCCAGCTACATTCTTGTTGCACTGATAAAATTCCCTGCCTGAGACAGGATAAAAGAGGAAGGGTTTGCTTTTGGCTCTTAATTCTATGTACATTCATCATGGTTGGGAAGTCCTAGTGGCAGGAAGTTGGTCATACTATATCCATAGGCAAGAAGCAGAAAGATGGCCCAGTGGTGGTTGCGCACACCTTTAATCCCAGCACTTGGGAGGCAGAGGCAGGTGGATCTCTGTGAGTTTGAGGCCAGCCTGGTCTACAAAGTGAGTTACAGGACAGTCAGGACTATTACACAGAGAAACCCTGTCTCAGAAGAAAAAAAGAGAGGAGGAGGAGGAGGAGGAGGAGGGAAAGAGAAGGAAGGAAGGAAAGAAAGAAAAAGGAAGAAAGAAAGAAAGAAAGAAAGAACAAGAAAGATGAATATCTGTGCTCATTTTATTCTCATCTTTTTATACAATCCATGATTCTAACTGAGGGGATGGTGTCACTCACAGTGGGCAGGTCTTTCTGCCTCAATTAACCTAATCAAGATAATTAATTCCTCATAGACATGCCCAGAGGTTCATCTCCCAGGTGACTCCAAATCTCATCAGATTGACAACTGAGATGAACTGTCACACCAGACCCAAATGAAAGAACATTGAAAAAAATGAGGCCAGCAAGTTGACACAGTGGGTAAAGGTACTTGTTGCCAAGACTGATGACCTGAGTTCAGTCCCCGAGGGCCCTCCCTACAACACTGATCCCTGTAAGTTTCCCTATGATCTCTACACACATTATAGTATATGAGCATCCATGCATGCAAAATTCATAAATGAACTAAACACATTTAAAAAACAAAACAGAAGAAACGTATCTTGAAATTTTTTTTCCTCTGTCCTTCTCTGAACTTTTCTGGCCCAAAGCTGGTGATGGGAAAGAGGTGGAAGCTTACGGCAGAGACCATGAAAACCTCACAAGCCACTGAAAGATGAGATGACAGCAAATAATAAAAATGAAAATTGGAATTGCCATCTGTCCTCTCCTGATCGTGGAATCCGCAGCACAAGAAGCTCAGGCGCCAGGGTTCTCGTGAGTTCAAGGTCAGCCTGGGCTGCACAGCAAGGTTCTGTCTCAAAATACCAAAGCAAAAGAAATAGGAACCTTTTATAGAACTGGATCAACATAGAAAACATGATCGAGATGAGAATAAATGCTCCAAACAACCAACTCCCTACTGAAACAAGCAAACTTCATTGTTTGGAAATTACAACTTTTATCTTTCTTTTTAATTTTCAAAATATTTTGTTGCATTTATTCAAAGAGGGAGAGAAAGAGAGAACACATACCACAGAATGTATATGGATGTTAAAGAAGTTGGTTCTCTTATTCTACTGTGTGGGTCCAGGGACTGACCTCAGGTAATCAGGCTTGGTGACAAGTGGCTTTACCTGCTATGCCATGGTACCAGCCTGTTTTCTGGGTTGGTTTTATTTTCTTTCTTTTTATTTCTGAATTCAAATCTGTCAATATTTAGTAAGACTTCAATAATAAGAGGGTCTTTATTGGCTGCCTATCAGTGTGCCATGCACTCTCTTATAGGAACTGTGCCAGAAATGAATTTAAAACAATAGCCTTATTCATGAATATTTGAAACCTTATTTGTGAACATAAACTCCACCATTAAGACTTCTATTAGAGCTATAAATAAGGACTGAGCTAGCAAGTGTGAAATGAGGCTATAATCCTAGCATATGTGAGGCTGAGGCAGGAGGACTGCTTTGACTTTGACCAGCCTGGAGTACAAAAGAAGTTTCTGGTCAGTGTGGGCTACATAGCGAGACCCTGTATAAAACAAAAACATAAGAACATGACCACCAACTGGGTCAAAGACAGGAGGATAGAGTCTAGCCTGGGCTATATAGCATGCAGAAATTGGGGAGAAAGAGGAAGGAACAGAGGGGGAAAGAATGGAGTGAGAGGGGGAAGGGAAGAGAGAGAAGATAATTTATTTAAAACTGGGTAGATGAATTGTTTATTAATTTTTAGTGACTTACTAAGTGTGTAGCCAGAAACTCTGATGTGTAGGAGGCATTAGGTTATCATGCCTAGAAATTTAAACTTCAGAGTTAGCCTGCCTGGCTTCAAAATGAAGCTCTACCCTAGGATTGAATGCTTGGGTTCCCTATGTCAATTTTCTCATCTGCAAAATGGGGATGATGCCTCCTTCACAGGCTTAGTATGAGAATTAGATTGAAAAAAAAATTTACCTACAGAATTTGGCAAACATACAACCTTCAATAACCATAAGCTTCTGCTGTTCATAGCCGGGGAACGAAAAACAAATAATAACCAAGGGAAGACACAAATGGCTCCATGTAATGCACACGTGAGAAAGTATATAGGCTGGCATAGGGCCAGCACATCGAAAACACAGGTTCTCAGAAATGGATCACGAGAGAAAAGGGACACTCCAGGATGACGTACCTGATGCCCATATGTGACAGAGGAGCCCGTGTAAGGAACTGTACTCCAAATACAGGCCCTGACTCCACATTAGTCCCAGAAAGACTTGTGGACACGTCGGGGCTTCTCTTTCATTCCACAGGGAAAAGAAAACGGACTGGAAGATGAGAGACTGTGACAGCAAATTTGCTTTCTTACAACACCAACATTGGTCACACCCATTTGTTTCTTACAGGCATCGTTATAGCAGAGCGACTCTTCCCAGAGGATCCACAAGTCCTAGGTACATTCGTATTTCTGGGAACGGGTATCCTTCTCATTGAGAAATATTCCCTGAAGCTAGGCATGGTAGCACATGCCCTTTATCCCAGCACTTAAGAGGTAGAGGCAGGGATATCACAGCAAGTTCAAGGTCCAGGTTCCAGGCAACCCAGAGATATATAATGAGAAGCTGTCTCAAAAAAGAAAAAAAGAAGTTGACACACAGTTATACTTATTTGTGTACTACTGTGTGATATTTCAATACATATATGCAATATATAATGATGAAATTTGAATACACTATTCAATAACATCCTATCAAATGTTATTTCTCTATGGTGAGAACATAAAATCTTCTGGATATTTTGAAATACACAACTTATAATTCAGCTTTTAAAGAAACCAATACTTCGTGAATTACAGTTTTCCACTGTGCATGTGTGTTTAATGATATTTATAACAACTTTGAACATTCGAAAAGCCAGGTGTCACATCATACAGCTCCAGCTCCAGTTCTCAGGAGGCTGTGGCATAAGGATGCATGTTCCAGCCTGGGCCACATATCAAGGCCAGTCTCACAAGAAAACCAAAAGTGTTAAATATAAATATCGACATAACAGCCTTCTTTTGTGGGTGGTTGGGAAGTTTTCAGAACTCAGTGCCTGGCTTTCTGAGAGGTTCCAAAAGCAGAGGCCCAGCTCAAAGACCTGCTTCTCAGTGCATGACCCTGATCTGTTCAGTTAGCCCTTGGCACAAGGTGGGCACTAAATAAACATTTTGAAAAGGAGGAAATAGGATTCTTTATGACAAAAATATATGTACTCAGGGCTTTTCTTGGAGACACTTGGATGGATAGAATTTGGTTTTCTTTACATAAACTCTCTCTGTTTTTCTTAGAGGATAGTGTGTTTTATTTTTATTTTACTTTGAAAGCCAGTAAGCTGTTATATTTAGGTCAATTTTCTTTTCTTGTTCTTTGATTAGTGTTGCTGCCATTCTTGTGAAAATGGAACCCCAGCATCTATATCCACTCTCAACATGGAACTTTGGCTCCATATATTCCTGTTTGGGTAATCTCTTGAATGACTCTTGAGGATTTTTCAGAAACTTGGGTAGCTTAGATTTTTCTTCCCTTGTCCTTATTCATCCTTAGGATGTCATCTGTTTCCATGGTAGTGACAGCTCACACTTTGGCAGCACACACTTATAGCAAAGCATCAACAGATTACCAGGAAGGCTTCATTGACTTTGCTCATGAAGTTGCTGCCTGATCTTGTTTCTAGACTTCAGTGTAGCTGGGATGGTGGGTTCCTCCAAGTTTATAACTTATTGGATTCACATCTGAATTCTGGACTCATAACATGCAAAAGATGAGTCTGTGCATCAGGGCTTCACTCTGAACTTCAATATACAGCTGACTCAGCACATTCTTGGGTTCCTATGGCCTCATCAGGACACTGGGGAACATTACAGTAGCCAAACACCTACTCAAACTATGAGGAAGCAGGGGAACTTTTGTAGGCTTGTCAACTGAGACGCTCCCTGTCAATATTCTAGCTTCGTTTCTGTTGCTATGATAAAATACAACTTAGGGTGTATTTCAGTTTATAGGTTACAGTCCACCATTGTGGGGAAGTTAGGGTTGGAACTTGAAACAGCTAGTGACCTCACATCCGCAGTCAAGAGCAGAGAGAAATGCACACATGTGTGTTCATCTGCCTGACTGCTAATGCTCAGCTTCTTTTCTCCATTCAAACTCAGTTCAGAATCCCTTGCCTAGGGGATGGTACTGCCTGTAGCTGGCTGGATGTTCTCACATCAGTTAACTTAAGAGAATAGCCCCCACCTCCAGACATACCCACAGGCCAACTTGGTAGAGACAGGCTCTCATTAAGACTCTCTTTACAGGTGTTGCAGGTTGTTTTGTGTTGGCAATTAAAGCAAAGTATTGCAATCAATAAAGCAGTATTGTTCCAGTCCACACTAAACACAGCTTCAGACCCCAGGCTACCTTTTTCTGAATCCTCAATGCCTCCCTGAGTTAGTTCATCAGGGTTGCTCAAACAAAATGCAGTGAACGAGGCTTATCAGCATCACAGACTATTTCCTCCCAGTTCCAGAGGCTGCCACATCCAAGGCACAGGCACCAACAAAGTTACGGTCTGAAGATGTTCCATGTCCTGGCCCGTGGCTCCTGCCATCTCACTGGTACTTCACATGGCAGAAGAAGCAAGGGGTTGCCCTCATCCCTCTCTATAAGAGCACTTAATCCCATAAGCTTCTGCCTTTATGATCTAACTAACACTCAAAGCCTCCACCATCAAATGTCTTCAAATCGAGGCTTAGGTTTCAATGTAAGAATCTGAGAGAGGCACAGCCCTTCCTTCTACAGAACTTGCTCAGATGAGGTATTGACAGAGGCTTCACGGATGAGCTCACCCATCAAAGCAAATTTGTCAAGTTTTCCTCTGGTGATCCTAAAGATTAAAAAAAAACAAAAAATGAAAACAAAGCTTAACACAGATTGTGTTCCTCCTTCGCTCAAGTTTTCCCTGTGATTTCCCGCCTGTCTCGTGTATTCCAAAGTCCTCGTGGTGACCTTGAGGCTTCACGTGAGCTAGGGAAGAACAACGAAATTTGGCAAGTGTCTCACACTTGTCAATCACAGCATTCCATGTGATATGATTTGTATCAAGGAGGGACCTCAAATACAGAATGCTCTTCGTAAGAAGTCAACGGTTGCTCTAGCCCAGAAACTGAACCGCGAAAGAAGATATTAAAATCCATCTTTGGAATCATTTATAAATGAGCCTTACTGTTTTAGCTGTCTTCAGAAGTGGCTTATTCAATTCCTCAAGTTCTCAGAATGGCAAAGGGCAAGCTGAGGCTACTTGGAGTCTCAGAGTCTGCTTTAATTCATAAATGATCTAACGGCTGACGCAAGATGGAATGTTATAGACACCACTGAATTCTTGAGAGATAAGAAAATATTCTTGGGAAACCCTGAGGCTCTCTTATATGAAGAATCAAGATTTAAACACACACACACACACACACACACACACACACACACACACACACAC
>LOJH01002296.1:29954-43589 GCA_001685095.1 Ellobius talpinus | reverse complement strand
AAAAAAGAAAACAAATTGCATCTTTTTTATTTTTACTGTTTTCCTATGCTATATATAATATAGAACCATAAACTATCTTTGAATGATAAAAATTCCATATTATTGATTATACATAATATAAAGGTGATTACTAGTAAATAAACAAAACTCATGTACTTTTGATTAATAGTGTGGATTTCCTATTTCTATCGGAGCTAATATTTTTAACTGGTATACAGAACTGTAATTAGTACATTAATTGGATAGATACTTAAAATATAATTATTATCCTAAGATTATATATTTAAAGATATTGTCATTTTACCTCCAGTGTTGTTCTCAGGAGAATTTTAATACAAGAATCATGTGCATGTCTTGAAAAAAATTGTTTTCATAATAATTGCATGATAAAAGTTAATATTTTGATTGGTACTTGATACAGGATATGCTCAAAAACTTGAAAAATTCTTTTATTCAAAACAATTTTATTCAATATCATGACCTATAAAATCATTGGAATTTTAGCATGATGCATATTCAACACTGAGAAGCTGTTGTGTGAAGGCTACATTCATGATCTATAAAGAATACAGAAGAATTGACAGTATCATCCAAGTAAGCAGCATTTAAATTCAGTGATTAAAATTCAATGAAATTCAGTGAACTTTCAGGAGTTCTACATTCTCCAATTTTCTAATAAATTAATATATTGAAACAATTCCAATAGATTTAAATTTCAAAATATTCTGATTATATGCCACAGTTGAAATAAAAGTGGTTTTATTCAGAAAGGGAAGAAGGGAGCTACATGTTCACAGGTGTCTAAACACTTTACTGTGCTGGGTATTTGAAGACTGACAATCAACACCTAGATTCTTCTACATGCAAGTCCTATAAGGAAAGTCAAACCATTGATTCACAAGGACTTAATTTGCCAGAAGCCTCACTTCCTTATCAACAATTTCAAGACATATTATTTTCCTATGCTCCTTTGTACCCCAACTCACCCAGCAACAAATATCTTGGCTTATTAAAACTATTCCAGATATTCTGACAGCATACTAAGTTACAATTTTATCATTTTTGTTAAGAAAATAAAATGTTTTATATCCACAATGTGGTTAATTAAACAGCAAGTGTATTTTCTTAAGTTTAATACTTCTACACATATGTTTCTCTAGCATTAGTCAGTGTTTCATGGAAGTTTCCCTCTGAAGAACTTGGTGCCTAAGGGTATCTTATGATTTTCTTGGAAATGGAAATCCTGGAGATGTTGTACCCTCACCTAACTGCTCCTATAAGGGAAAAAAATTAAAATAAGGAGCCATTGCTTCTTCTTCTGAATTCATGAATTCTGGGTGTAGTCTGGGTATAAGGGAATATAGTCACCAACTCATTTTGGATGGACATAAACTCAGTCTACCTACTCATGGTATTGAAAAATGTAATTATTTCTAGAAAGAAAACTTTTCAGTACTACTGGAACTCTATATAATAAAATCTCAATCTGACAGAAAAATAGGATACTTTCTGTAGCCTACAGTATTTTGCAGAATGGCCGAGACATCTCGACCTGCTATAAATGAGAAGACACCCAGCATGTATATTATAATTCTAGAAAATTTGTGCTTCTGTGCAGCTCTTCCAGACATCTTCGGTTTGCACAAATACTCTGAAATTACACATTTTCTCATCAACCAAGACTTCCTATATTTTCTTCTGTATTTAAGTGAGACACCCTGAATTTAAAGAATCCCACACCTGGCAGATTAAGCAAATGTCAGAATAAAGGAAAAGCCAGTCATGTGAATGTCTATAAAGTAGCAAGAAAGGGAAAATGGCAAGAAGTCTGACAATACAAAAATAAACAGATATAAACACCCTTTGAAGACATCTTAGCGCCTCTGTGCTTATCCACTGAAATCTTTCTTGAAATGTTCATCATAGTTCAGAGTTTCCATTCATTCAATAAATTATCAGATGCTTAATACTGCAAAATACTGAATTAGTCTGTGAATATTAGTAAAAAAAAAAGTGACACTCTGCCTGTTATGATTCAGAAATGAAAATAAGAATAGATGGGGGTTCCTCCCCTGGGAGATCAGGGAAGCACAGAGAAGAGGCTGGAGGAAAGATTGTAGGAGTCAGAGGGGATGGAGGGCACCACAAAAACAAGTCCCACTGAATCAGCCCAGCAGGGCTCCTATAGGCTCACCTCACAGAGACTGAAACAGCAAACATGGGGCTGCATGAGTCTGCACCAGGCCTTCACCATACGTATTACTACGGCGGCTTTAGTTTGATGTTTCTGTGGGACTCCCAACAGTGGGAGCTGGCATATCTCTGACTCATTTGTCTGCTCTTGGGACTCTTTTTCTCCTACTGGGTTGACTTGTCATCTCAATGGATGGACTTTTGCCTTGTATTTTGTTTAGTGCCATTTGGCTGCTGTCTGTTGGAGGCCTGCATTTTTCAGAAGAAGAAATCGAAGGGGAAGGGATGTGGGGGAGATGAGAGTGAAAACTGTGTTGGGATGTTTTGTTTGAAAGAAGAATCTACTTTCAATTAAAATTTTAAAAACAATAAATGAGTAAAATGATCACATAACACAACAACAATAACAAAAACTTCAAATAAGATTAGACACATGATTTTTCAGGAACCTAGAAGAAAGACCTTTTACTCAGGTGAAGGGGGTTAAGAGATACACTCTACAAAAAGAAAGAAGTACTTTGAAGTTTGATTTGAAGCTTAGTCTAGAATTTTCCAGACAAGCTAGAAGCATAAGTGAGGCAGTAGATATCAGGATCAGAGAGCCTTTCGATCTTGGAATAATGCACAGATTTCTTTTTTGGGGGGGACAGGTATTACAGGAGTTAGAGACAACTAGAGAATGTAAGATAGGTTGTAAAACCATTTGCGTGGTAGTTCAGTTTGCACTTGGGCAGATAATACACTGGCTTTTCTTAAGGCTGCTTTGTTGAGAGCCTTCTGCTTCCTATGAGATTCCTAGGAAAACACTGAGGCAGAGAATTTACAAATATCTGAAGCGAAAGGAAGAATTAAAAAAACACCTAAGTTTCTTTTTTTATTCTTTTTAAAAAATGTATTATTCTCTCAATGCATACATCCGTACCCCTCCTTCCCCTGCCTTCACTCCTCCAATCCCTGTTCCTACCTCCCTTTGCTTCCAGGTCCCTTGCTTCTCAGTTTCCTTTCAGAAAAAACAAAAAAAACAGGCCAGGATAGCGACTGCCCTAAGTCTAGGAACAACCCTTGTATCAAGGCTGGAGGATGCTACCCAGCAGGAGGGAAAGTCTCAGAAGAACTGGCAAAAGAGTCAGAGACATCCTGACTCTCACTGGTAGGAGTCCCACAAAAATCCCAAGCTGAACAATCACAACATTTTTGCATTCTCATGCAGTCTCCATGATTGTCATTTTAATCTCTGTAACTCCAATGAGCTTTGCTTAATCAGTTCATTAGGCCGTGTTCTTCTGGTGTCCTAGAGTGCTCTGGTTCCCACAATCATTGCCCAAGGACATTTTTCAGGCAAGACAAGTTGAAGTAGAAGGTTTTGTGGCCAGGTTGGTGTCCCAGTCCCACCACTGGAAGCCATGCCTGGTTGCAGAAGCTGGTTAATTCAGGCTTCTAATTCTCCATACCCTCTAGGGTCACTCCTCTAGGTTCCGGGAAATTTCCATTGTACTAGATTTCCACATTGCTCCCCCAAATGTGACTGAACTCCAGTTCCAGTTGTCTCTCCCAGCACTCTCTTTCTTTCAGTCCCGCCCTCCCTGGCCTCTTCCCTCCTGTTCTCATCCCCATCCACACCCTTCCACCTCAAAATCTCTTGTATTTCTGTTTCCAGAGAGATCCACACATCCTCCCTTGAGTCCTTTATGTTACTTAGCCTTCCTAGGTCTGTGGACTGTAGCGGGATTATCGTTTACTTAACAGCTAATGTTCTTTTTTTAAGTGACTACATACCATGTTTTTCTTACTTGGCATGAGTTAACTCACTCAGGATGATGTTTTTCTAGTTCCATACTTTTATCTGTAAATTTCATTATGTAATTGTTTTAATTAATTAATTAATTGACTAATTTATTTTAAATACCACCCACAGTTTCCTCTCCCTGTTTTCCTCCTGTTCCCTTCCACAACCTCCCTTTTGCCCACCCTCCCCCATCACTACTCCTTTGTCTCCTTTAAGAAGGGGTAAGCCCTCCCAGGGGATTCCACAAAGCATGCATAACAAGTTGAAGCAGCACTAAGCTCCTCCCCCTTGCATCAAGGCTGGGCAAGGCATCCAAGATAGGGAAGAGGTTACAAAGTGTCAGCTCATGCACCAGGGACAGGTCCTAGTCCTACTGCTAGGAGCTCCACAAAAGACCAAGCTACAGAACTGTCACCCAGAGGCAGAGGGCCTAGGTTGGTCCCATGCAAGCTCCTGAGCTGCCGGTGCAGAGTCTATATTACACAAGCTCAGGCCAGCTGTCTCTGTGGGTTTCTCTGTCATGATTGTGAACCCCCTTGCTCATATCATCCCTTCTCTCCCTCTTCAACTGGACTCCCAAAGTTAGGTCCAGTGCTTGGTACTGGATGAAAGCTCTAATATGACAATTAGGTAGTCACTATTCTGATCACAAGGGAAGGCAAGTTCAGGAACCCTCTCCACTATTGCTAGGAATATTAGCTGGGGTATTTTCGTAGGTTCCTGGGAGTATCCTTGGTAACAGATTTCCCCCTACACCCATAACAGCCCCCTTTATCAAGATATCTCTTTCATTACTCTCCCCCCTTTGCCCCTCACCCAACTTGACCACCCTGATCCCTCCAATGCCCATCCCCCATCCCCTTTCTTCTGCCCTCAATAATATTCCATTGTGTAAATGTATTAATGAATGGCATTTTCTATTTTTCTTTCTTTTTAAATTATTATTTAATTGAAATTTTACATACCAATCCCAGTTCCCATTCCCTTCCATCCTTTTGCTCTCTCCACTTTCCCGCCCTCAACCCAGGCACCCAAACACTCCTCAGAGAAGGCTTCCCATGGGGAGTCAACAAAATTTAGCACATCACTTTGAGGCAGGACCAAGGCCCTCTTCATCAGTCTTTATCCATTCTCTACTTAAGAGACATCTTGGTTGATTCCAGTTTCTGACTATTACAAATAAAGCTGCTGTGAACATAGTTGAGCAAGTGTCCTTGTGGTATGTCCAGCAGTGGACGGGTGATTCTCATGCTTCCCATACTCTCCAGCACTTGTGTGAACGGGCACTTGTGTTTTGAACCTAGCTATTCTGACAGGTGTAAGAGGTAATCTCAGAGTAGTTTTGATTTGCATTTCCCTGATGGATAAGGATGTTCAGCATTTCTTTAAGTGTTTCTCGCCAATTTGAGAGTGCTTGTTTGAGAATTCCCTAGATCTGTATCACATATTTTTATTGGATTATTTTGCTTCTTAGTATCTAGTTTCTAGAATTCTTTATATATTTTGCATATTAGTCCTGTTTCAGACTTGGAGTTTATCAAAGCTTTTCCTATTCTGTAGGTTGTCATTTTGTCCAATAGTGTCCTTTGCCTTAGAGAAGCTTTTCAGTTTCATGAGGTCCCATTTATTAATTGTCCATCTTAGTGCCTGTGCATCTGGTGTTCTGTTTAAAATGTCTCCTGGGACAATGCACTTACAACTGTTTTCCACTTTATCCTCTATCAGTGTCCGGTTTTTATGTTGAGATCTTTGATCTACTTGGACTTGAGTTTTACACAGGGTGATAAAATATGTATCTATTTTCATTCTTCTACATGCAGACTCCAGTTAGGCCAATACCATTTGCTACAGATGCTTTATTTTTTTCCATTGTGCATTTATAACATCTTTTAAAATAAAAATGGTCTTTGGTTTGATTTCATTGCCCAACAAATCCTTTTTATGTGAATACCATGTGTTTTTTTATTGTTATAGCTCTGTAATACAACTTGAAATCAGGGATGGTGATATCTCTGGAAGTCTGGAAGTTTTTTGTTCATTGATTTGTTTTGTTTTGCTCAGGATTGTTTCAGCTGTCCTGGGGTTTTTTATTTTTTTTTTTCAGGTGAGGCGTGTGAGGCTGAGTATTGTTCTTTCAGTATCTATAAAGAGTTGTGATAGAATTTTGGTAGGGATTGCATTGAGTCTATAGATTACTTTTGGCAAGATGACCATTTTTACTATGTTAATTCTATTGATCCACGAGCATTGTAGATCCTTCCATCTTCTGATAACTTTTCCAATTTCATTCTTCAAGGACTTGAATTTCTTGTCATACAGGTCTTTCACTTGCTTAATTAGAGCTACACCTAGATGTTTTATATTATTTGCAGCTGTTTTGAAAGGTGTGGTTTCCCTGATTTCTTTCTCAGTCTGTCATTTGTATAGAGGAGGGCTACTGATTGTTTCTCTTTTTTTTAAGTTAATCTTCTATCCAGACGCATGACTGAAGATCTTTTTCAGCTGTAGGTGTTTCCTGGTCGAATTTCTGTGGTTGCTTATGCATGCCATTATACCACCTGCAATGAATGACGGCTTGACTTCTTTCTTTCCAAATTGTTTCCTCTTGATCTCCTTCAGCTGTCCTATTCCTCTCGCTAAAACTTCAAGTACTGTATTGAATAGATTTGGAGAGCATGTACAACCTTTCTTGCTCCAGATTTTAGTATAATTGCTGAAGTTTTCTTCATTTAATTTGATGTTAGCTATAGGCTTGCTGAAAACTGTCATTATGTTGAGGTATGTCTCTTGTATCCCTAATCTCTCCAACACTTTTATTATGAATGCATAATACCTAAGCTTCTAACATCATTACTGACTAGGCAAATTAGATCTGAAAAAAATATCAATACAGGACTTAATGAATTCAGTCTCTAAAGTTTGTATGGGATGAGAGACCAAGAATGACAAGATGTCATCTGTCTCCCAAGGACACATTAAACATGTGCATTAATACATATTTACATACAGACAGACACAAATGTAAAAAAAAAGTTCCCAAGTATAGACTGATTAGAAAACAATTAGGAAATTAACAATACAGCATGCAAGGGAAATTTTTTGAAAATTGTTGCTGGGATCTTGTTATCTTAGATCGTGGACCAATCTGGTCCTCAATGAAACTATTTCAACTGAATATACACTAATAACCAGACATGAACCAAAATTTCCTAACCCAGAGACCACTAATGCATCCACTAAACAATGTGTAGACCCGGATAGGTCTTCTTCATCCTCAGTAAATGAATTATGAATAAGACAAAACCAAAGGCTGTTTAAGAGATGACAAGAATTAAAGAATTTGCAGCAGATGGTACCAGCTGTGCACATTTAATTCCATCTGAAACAATCTGCCAAACAGTTAGACAGAACTGCTTTTGCATGTGAAATTGGAGTGTCTGGGAACCAAGGAAGAAATGAGAGTAGTCTTTCTGGCATTAGCTATTGAAGCTTTTATTATAATTATTGCTAGTGAACATGAACTTTTTCTTCCAATGGTTTCCTAAGGCAACATTCTGTCACTTGCTGTCTCTCTTTTCCATCCCATCTATTTCTCCCTCTTTTCATTTCTCTTCTCTTTCTCAATCCCCTTTGCCTTTTTCTTTATTTTCAAACTACCTCAAATGGGCTCAAGTACACTAAGTACACACATACACCCCAATGTTTTTATCAATTATAGAAAAACTCAAAGAAAGCATTGTTAAAATGTGATATTTTGTCTTTCAGACATCATCTATTAAGCATATATAATAATAGTTTATTGGGGACTTTTAAGGGCAAAAGTTTTATAGGATCTAAGATATTTCAACGAATTTATAAAGATATTATTGTAAGTGCTAAAGCAATATAGCATAAATGCCTCTAGGGAAGCAACAGACTTTCAAAAATATATTCTTTATGCCAATTTGAATAAACACAACCAATTTGGGAATGACTGAACCAGAACTCAGGGTAGAAATATAGACTTTTATGAGCTTATAAAAGACAAGCAGCTATTAAAGGCCAAAGAAGGAATATTAACAAGCATTCAGGTGGGAAAATGCCAATACATTCAAATTCAATTATGGGAATGGACTCACCAGAGAAAGGGACAATCTTGAATGATCTTATTAGAGAAATTTAATAATTTTACTCAGAAAATGGTGGAACTGGAAGACTCCACGGGCTATCAGCATGGTGAAATGCTGAAATATACAGTGCATTATAGAACAGAGGTGACATATTCCTAAGAGAGGGAAGAAAACTGTCCAGTCCAAGCAAATAGCCTGTGGAAGGTGGAGCTGCTAGCAAAAGTACAGATAAGAATGGGCATAGAAGAGGAGAGACACCAGACAGAAATGAAAGAGTTGTTGGCTTTCTGACCATTCAAAGACAAGAAAATTTTGCAAGGATAAGAAGCGAAGAATACATGGAAGAGATGGGCTGCAGTGAGTCGTAGGTAGGAAGGAATGGAACAGGTAGGATTCAGTTTTAGGCTGGAATAGATTGTACTAGATCAGGCATGGATCCACAGAAACCTTACCCTAAAAGAAAGACAATGACAAGGACACAACAAATGATTTTCAGGGAATAGAATTGACCAGGGAAAGTACTGGGGGCTTCTCACAGAGAACACATCCATTCAAGTAGCAATAGGTAGTAAACTTTTTTAAAAAAAAAAATCAGAAACAATGCCACAGGTTATCACATTCTAACAAACTAACCATGCTTACAAGGCTAGTATCTCAGGAGGTCCCTGCTACTGTATTAATTTTCCAGTACTATCATAACAACTACCAAAATCTTGGCATCTTAAATTGACAGAAATTTATTATCTCCTCAAATTAAAAAAAATGTGTCATTAAAAACTGTCTTGTAAACTCAAGTGATTTGATATTTAGTTAATTAAATGTTACACCTATTTTCTGCTTATTGGGAAAATGTTGATTTTCTTTTGCTTGCAGACTCATACGCCTTGTGTTCTTGCCTGTGTCCCCGTGACTCAAGAGAATCTCTTCTGTCCTTTAATAAAGCACCTGGCCTTGGACTCAGTGCTCACCCTGAATTTTGAATGATGGACTCCTATCATTTTTACTTCAGTTACACAGACAAATATTGATTTTAATTTTATGTTATTATTAATTAAATTAAAATAATATTGTTATTACTGAAGAATAATGTCTAGACAACTTTATACATATATCATGGAATGATCAAAATGTAAATACCACATTGAATGTACACTTTTCTAAAAAGTTGTAAAGCAATAAAGACAGCATCTCATTTTATATATACATATATAAATATATACATGAATTCACACTACCCATTATTATATTACTTGTATGTATATGACTTCTAGATTCACCATTTCAGTTATCAGTATGCCACCTAAGGGTACATCAGTGACTCTTGTACCTTGTTGGTAACCAACAGCTCTCTAACTGAATATAACACTAACTCAAAAAGTACTAGTTACACAGCCAAGCACCCAGGCCTAATGAAGTCATGGATCTTGGAATAGAATTTACAATCGCCATTCTATTATACCAATAAAATCCCTATGTAAATTCTAACTATTTGTCCTTTTACCGACAGATAAGTATAGTCCTCATCCCTCATCAAAGAAACTTCTCTTTGCAGCAGACAAAGATCATTACAGAAAACAATAATCCAATAAATACAGAATTGTAGAAACAAATTCCAAGCAATGCACCTGTAACACTTCTCCTACACCTAAGACCTGGAGCTCATTGCTGAAGTAGGGAACATAAATATTTTAAGAGCTAGAGAAACAAAGACTTTTCTGTGATATGTTGCCTCCTAGAAATGTCAGAAGCTACATCCATGAAGTCTCACCGGCATGGCCCTAAACACTAGAACAGACCTGAACAAGGACAACAGCAATACACATGCCTAAATGGACTCACTGGAAAAATTCTTGAGGCCTCAGCCCTACTCAAAGAATTACATGCAACAAAAGAATGCTAAGAGCAGGAGAAACAGTCCACCACAGGGAAAAGAGTACCATTTGGTTGTCCAATAGCAAAGGGAAAGTTGCTAAAAACAAACAAACAAAAGAAGGTTTCTGAAATAAGCATCTATTGCAATTTTACAAATGAGTAACAAACGTGGCAAAAAGCTTGCATGCTAAGTCTATGATCATAATTACATGAAAGCTTTCTTAACTGTAAAAGCAATTTCAATTCTTTTCTAACTTTCAAAAACATCACTGATTTTTGAATCAGACCCAGAAAAAAATTCTTTTATTTTTCTTTGGAAGGGACCCCTTTGAGACCATCTCATCACATACGTTTTCCTCGGTCTTTGGGAGCCATTTAATGTGCAAGCTTCCTAACTTCTAAATACAAAAGGTTTTTCTTGTTTGACATTATTTAATTTTCTTTGATTAGGGTTTCTTATTTTTCATTTATTGATTCAGAGTCAATTTGTTAAAATATGATCAAAATTCTTTTATTCTAGGAAAAGAATCCTCTTCAAGATTAAAGTGATCAAACTGAATAATGAACATGTAATAGTTGGCTGTCTTAACCTCTCCAAAGCACTGTCAGTCTTTCTACCAAAATAAAAGTGTTTTGTTGTATTCCTAGGTTGTCTACACATTCAGTCTACTATGGATGGATGTCAAATCACACAAACTTCAACTGCTATCCATGGAACATATGGGCATTTTTTTCCTAATTGCACATGTAAATATAACAAGTCTTCATTATGTCATTATGAATAGCCATAGACAAAAAATAAGTGAAGCACCTGATTTTTGTCAATTTAATAATAAAGCTCGCCAGAGAAAATAAAATGAGGTATACTTCCTATTTTTTCTAACAATTTGATGGTTATTGACCCTGTCCATGTATATTCATAATAAATACCCAGTTGTTTCAATCACCTTGAAGAGATAAATTGATACATTTTACTGACCATTATCTGTAAATGCGGAGACAACAAATCAATTTGTATATTCAGTGAACTAGTCCACTGATTGCAGGATTTAAACATGAATCACAGAAGGTTTCCATAAGTCAATAATACCCACTAAAAATTAAGATATATTACAAGAACTATTATTCTTCTCATTTGTTCCTGGCTTCCTTCACTTTCCAACCTCACCTATGGCTTTTCCTGCTGTATAACAAACCAGTTGGCTAAATTTTAAATATGCATCCAAATTTTAAGCTCAATACTGGAAGCAGTATTGCCACTAGTATTTTTTCCTGTTATCGTGCCTAGATTATCCTAGATAAGGAAATTTTTATCTTACTCAGGAGGGATTTGCCAACTTATATGACTCTCCCACCAGTGTGACAGTTGATAGGATCTCTCTTTGCGCTGTTGCCTTATGCTAAGGTAATCATAATCACTTGAAAATGCATTCTATCCCCTCTTATGTACTTTAAGCTCCTTGATCATAAAGTAATATGTAATTCCTGTATGTAGCTCCTTGCAGTGGAGTCTCAAAATGACTTCTTAAATAAGTGAATGAGCATCCAGGTGAAAATGGTACCTCTATAAAATGAATAAAGATGAAATTGATCCCTGTCCAGATGAGAAAGGTATTTGTACTTACAATCCAAATTGGATTATGTGTTGCCAAACCCAAATCAGCTGCATTGATTTTTGTTCTTTTTGTAGCCAAAGTGATCATTCAAAGTCAAGGTCACCATTATCTTTCCATCTGACAAAAATAAATAAGCAAAGAAAACGTATGCAGTGAACTTCCTGAGCTCTCAATCTGGAAAAAAAAATTCAGTATGTATTATTTTTCAGATGACTTTGGAAGCCATGGAGACCAGAGTTGCATATTATTATTTAGAAAGTTTTAACATTAACTCTAGTTATGCAATGAAGATATTCATAGTTTAATGTGACTATTTTAACTCTCATTTGCATGGGTGAATCACACCCTTCAAACTTCAGGACTTCTGATAAACTAGCTACAGTGGTCTCTTTCATCTGAAATTTATAAGTATTTAATAATATTAACCTCAAGCATAAAATCTAAAAAAAGAGTAATGGATTCTGTTAACCATGAGCAGCTTTGGTTAACATGGTGTCAAAGGAAATTCAAAGCACAGAACTGACATACTTGGTTTCTACTCTAGGGAGTGTTCTTCCTGGTTACGGCTTCTGAAATTACAGCCAAGCATCACTGAAAAACCAAAGCACTTCTCTAGAACTGACTTCAAGTCGTAGATTCTTTACTGAAGATGTTCAGATTTCTCAGAAAATTAAAAGAAAGTGAGTGATCCTTTGAAAGATGCACGGCGTAAAGCTTACAAAGGCTTTATAATACTAATAATTTGTAGTAGAAAATGCCATTACCTAATCAGATGTATGGATGGTGATATTGTATCCTGAATATGTGAAAATAAACTTTTATGTAAAAATATTTTCAATCTGGAACATGAAAAAATAAATTATAGAACACTTTTTATTAATTTCTTGCCAAATAACTATAGATCAAATTAAAAGTTTAATGTATTTTGATATTAATTTGGATAAATTTGGTGCTTTGTAAGATCTACACTGTTAAATATATATTCAAAACTAAGAGTACAGAGGTATACTTAATAAAGGATGAAGAGAGATCCACTACAGTGAGAACCATGGTTTATTCAGATAATGCCAGATAGACAAGTTTATCCCTGATGAATCCCAGAGTTCTAGACTATTATTACTTAGCAAAGCTGCTCTTTGCTTATTAATTTTTGTCATTGCCTTCTTCTACATGGTGAAAAGTGAAATGAAATCATTCCCAGGAGAACAAGGAGATGAAACAATCGTCAAACAATTACAAATTCTCCTCTTTGCCTTTCTAGCTTACTATCCCACATGCTCCATCCATTGGCCCATGACTCTTCTTTATGGAAACATAGCAGGACTAACATATCACTTACGCTAAATCCTGTGTACAATACATATTAAAGTTGCTGTGCTAAGAAATTCCAAAGCTGAGAACATCTGAATACTACATACAGATGAAAAATTATTAGATGTGTGGCTGAGGTCAAATACAGCTTTCAGCTGTCCATCTAAGCAGGAGTTGCTTGCAGACAGCAATAGATGTTGCCTTCCATTTTAAAGCTCTTCTGTCTTCTAGTTCCTTAAAATAACACATTCTTGTCCTGTTCTCATATAAATTTCTGTCTCTGAGTTTCTTAATGTGGCTTTTTAGCTTTAGAACATGGAAATTACTGTTAAGACTCAGCATTGAGCAATCTGCTTAGAGAAGTTAGGACATAGAGGAATTGATGTCCAGGAAAGCAAACTTGATAAAGGTCTGTGTTACTTCTCTCTGCTTCTCAGTGATCTTGATGAGCAGCAAGAGGCCAGAGATCTTTACCCATGATTGACAACTCATCTTCTTAACTGGCACTGATTCTTCCAGAAGCCTGTACAGTGGATATTGAGTACCATACCATTTATTTTTCAAACAAATGTGGATTACTGTTAATGAAGAAAAGAAGCTTGAATTAAAATTCCTTCAACTTTCTAGAGTTAACATTTAAGACATTTTAATTAATTAATTAATTTTTATTTTATGTGCATTGGCTTTTGCCAGCGTGCGCATGTGTGTGTGTGTGTGTGTGTGTGTGTGTGTGTGTGTGTGTGTGTGT
>LOJH01002296.1:3390-21636 GCA_001685095.1 Ellobius talpinus | reverse complement strand
AGGAGGAGGAGGAGGAGAAGGAGGAGGAGGAAGGGGGATGGAAGGAGTTGGAGAGGGAGAGAGGTAAAAGAAAAGAAAGCATAGTATCTTGAGAGAGTTTGTCAAAGAGCTTGGAAGGAATACATTATCTACACATAAAAGTAAAACCAGAAAACAGAATTTACCCAAGTCTCAGCCCTCCCCATGTTAGCACCATCCAGACAGAAGTTGGAAGGTAATAATCCTCGTGAAAAAAAAAAGAGACTGAGGCATGTTTCTGATATGATTTGGATAGGTGTATCTCCTTGCCGTTTCCTTTGTGAATATTTATTGATGTTGCTTAAAATCAAAACTTTTGAAATAGAAATGTCCCTTGACTCAATCAGGTTGAGAATGTGTGTGTGTGTGTGAGTGTGTGTGAGTGTGTGTGTGTGAGTGTGTGTGTGAGTGTGTGAGTGTGTGTGTGAGAGAGGGTGTGAGTGTGTGTGTGTGAGTGTGTGTGTGAGTGTGTGTGAGTGTGAGTGTGTGAGTGTGTGTGAGTGTGTGTGTGTGTGAGTGTGTGGTGTCTGTTGTTAGCAGGAGCGAGGATAATGAATTATATCTAAGAGCTACCAGGGGCCCTGAGAGTAGGAGTCAGTGTCTACTAAGTAAAGCTGTGTAGTTTTGTGGGTTTTCCTCATTTTCCCTGTGCTCCGGATTGTCTCTGGCTCTGATACCACAGTTGTCTAAAGGCAGGACAGAGGCAAGGAGAAAAAGCTGCATTTCTCCAAAGTGACTGCAGCTGCTGTCCTCACTGAAACAACTTCTGTAAGATACACTCCCTCCAGTAGATGCCAAAGGTCTTCAGGGGAAGACAAAGAATGGAGTCTTCCCTCAGTGAGCTTCTATGACGTCTTCCTTCCTACCTTGATGTTTTGGGGCCAAAGATTGCCAGGAGAGTTAATTTCATGTTTAAAGCACAGCAAAGATTCCAAGCAAGCGGCCCTGTCAGGGTGAGTGCAGGGACAACAGACTAATGGAAATAAAACAACATGGGTAATGTCAAAGCCCCAGGACTTCTCTCTGCTCTTTTCCTATGGCCAGGTGACTCCTGAAAGAGGCCTCTGAAGTCTGCTGGGCACTTCATATTGAAAATGAGATGGAGAACCTGTGTAGACAGACCACTGAGGCAGGAGGAAGATTCCCTTTCCCCAGAAGATCACTCTTTGCTACAGGCTTGGTACCAAAGCTTTCCAGAAGCCAGTCTAACAGTATGCCCTGCGAGAGTTTGAATGGTTCCTGCAATTCGGAACTGAAAGTTCCTAGATAGTGATCTCCTTGAAAGCAATCAAAAAAACCCATTCGAGGTGCTTCACTTTCTGGAATGTTCTGTGTGGGTAGAGTCAGAAGGCTGTGGCTTTGCAAGCTCTAGTAGCAAGAGTACGTGAGGAGTTATAGTAAAGGAACAGTTTTTGGAGTCTTGAAAAGCTCCCTTGAGATCCCTCAAGGAGAAACAGGCAGAATCAGTGGATAAATTAAGTATTTCTACAATCTCTGACTTAGTTGTAGTTGTTGCCTGTGCTGAGCAGCTAGCTTTTCTGTCTGTGGAGTCTAGTGGCAGAAGATTGAAGGAGACTTATGTGTTATAGGCAGAAAACACTCTGGCAGAAAATGGCATATTTATGGTTCTACATACAGAAGAACTATTGTGTGATTGACAAAACAAAGGGCAGGTGAGGCAGGAACAAGGTCTTTGTGTTTCTAAGGAAACAAAGGCTCTGAAGTAAGATGTTTGCTAAGATTTCAGAGGCAAACAAATGTGTGTGGGGATGCCTGGGGACAGGGACTGGATCTAAGCTGAACTTCCCTTCCACGTTAGCAGATATAGTTCTAGTGTTCCAAGGTACAAGTTCTTGTACTTCCCCTTCAGAGTTTCCAGAAAATCTGCCAAATGTCCAACAATTCAATATTTTATCCATTTGTGATTAACTATTGTTTTTTGAAGGAGCCACAATGTCTCATGTAACCCAAACTGTCCTCAAACCCTCTGTGTCACCGAGGCCTTCCTTTCATTCCTCATCAGCTTGCCTGGATCTGTCAAGTGCTGGAATTGCAGACATGTACTGCCATGCCTAGCTGCTGAGCGGCACCACCAAGCACTATTCTCCCTGAGACCCCTGATGCCTTAGCAAGATAACTATTCAAGAAACTATGCCATCTTTCCCTTGAATTTCAAGAGTTCCGGGATTAGAAGCACTCCTTGAAAAGGAGAGTCCAGGGAAACGACGTGTGAGATGCAGAGCATGGTACTCCTCAATGCTGTCTGCAGATATAATGAACTTATCATTAGACTCCATTCTACTGCCCTTTCTCTCATTTCACACACAGTGCAGTTTAGGGATATAATGAGAATTACCATTTTAATTTTGCATGAGTTGTGTGTGAGGTGATAAAGCAGAAACTGTAGCAATAAACTTCACCTCTCTACCATGAGCCTGAGCCAGTGTAGGTGATTCATGGTGTTTTCCAGGCCCATCTACTTCCAAGCCCACAGAATTATGTCAGCATTAGTTTTCCCATCAGGCTTTTGTTTTTTTCTCAAATAACAGGTTACAGAATGTCACTGACAAAAACCAACTACTTAAATATATCCCAGACCTTACCATCTTATGTTGTTGTTCAGCTTGCCTTCATGGGATGCTGCCCCTCCAGGCATCAAATCCATTTCTGATTGTCAGGCTGTTGTTTTGTGCTAAGGATTTCTCAGGGTTAATATGTTCTATGGAAAGTAGCTGTGTCCCACAACTGTATCCAAAATCCCTCCAAAAATGTCTAACCTTATAACTTCGACATGCAACTCTTACAGATGGAAAATGTCAGAGGGATTTTGGTGGCATTTGCTGTCACAACAGCACTCTGTGCTCCATAAAGCACATTTACTGCCACACTTTTCAAGGTATCTCTAAGAAGGAGTGCAGGTGTCCTCTACACACATCCCTGCCAACCAGTCTATGGAATCAGGTGATCTGGGAGTTAGGCACAGAGATTAGGTTTCTAACAAGCCAAGCAGTTAATTTTAATGCTTTCTGAAATTTAAAAACTAGTGTAAAAATAATACCCCTCCAAAACAAAACAAAATAAAACAAAAGACCCATCAGCAGCAACAACAACAAAACAAGAGCTCTGGAGACACACACACACACACACACATACACACACACACAAATTTGAAAGTCAGATTATGATAATGCCAGGGAGCATCTTTAGATAAAGAATTCAAAATTTTCTAAGCCTTAACTGCACTGTTCATATACATCTATAAAATATTGCATTTTCAGTAGGTTTGTTGAGGTAGGTGATTTATGTGAATCAAACATGCAACCAAGGGCCTGGCAGAATTTTCATTTAATAAAACTTACCTGTGCAAAATGAGCATTCTTCATGGGTAACACCACTGCTTAACTTTCCCCTAACACCCAATACAAAATATAGTCTCTTCTCACTAGCTCTTACTTCACGTAGTGTATAAGATGCCAGGCTATTCCCCACCCATGCAATACTCTACAATTCCTGTATATTCTATATTATAATTAGATTCTCTCCCTGTGTCTATGTGTCAAGAAAGGACACAAATCTGAAAAAAGAAATGTTAGCCAGACTTCTGGACCAATTTCATCCATGCATTTTGCTGTGGATTAATTTGAATGCCAATTGATGGATGTACTTGTATAGATTTGTCTATTTATTGTGTCACAAATGATGACAGAGGACTCAAAGGACTCTTAAATATCAGGAGTCCCATTGTTCATATATTATAAATAAGCACATGTCTGCAGAAAGTACCAGTGAATTTGCCGAGGTTATCCTGGGCATTAGCTCTTGACATGAGGCTGCTTTATTGGGCATTAGTGACCAGGTTTAATGCTTTATATTTTACAGCTTTTCAATTTGTTTCAGAGTTAGATTAGGTGATACCAATGAAGATAATGAACCATAAAAGTTCACATTTAAGTACCATATATTAAGTAGAAGCATATAAAACTATTGATCATTATATATTTGTAGAAAAAATACAAGAAGTAGTGACTGCTTACTTAGATGGGGACAAAAAGGGATAGTTTATGGTAGGAGAAGATTTTCTTAATACTGATAAAAACATGCATATGGCTCAGAGGATGATGACACTTACTGCTAAATGACAGCCTTTATTCAAATCCTGGGACCTACAGGCTATAAGAAGAGAAGCAACTACTAAAACTCATCCTTGGGTCTCCATTTGGATGCTGATGAACTGTGGCTGTGTGTGGGCCATGGGCAAAGGCATGCACAAGAAATACATAAATAAGAGTTTACTAATCAAATAATTCTATTTTCTTAACACTTTAACCATTATTGGTTATAGATCCATAAGTAAAATCAGTTTATAGGATAATGTTCATATATTCTTAAATTTTAACCATTTTTTTCTTTATAAATTGGAAACAATTTCTTTTCTGAAATGTAAATATACACAACCAATCCTTAATTTCCCTCCTGGGTTTTATTAAGGTTAAGTCAGATTACTTGAGAACTAGAAATACTTTCAAGTGTTCATTTTCATAGGAACAGTGTCTTTTATCTTATTTATACAAAAAATATCCTCCAAGATTCTACCTTAGAAATAACAATAAATTTTACAGGTATTGAAATTTCATGAAAAACCCAATGTTGTTACGTGGTTATCCTCATAAGTTTAACATACGAAACATTTTTAATTACTCCAGGTTGAAATAAAATTCTGGAAGATAAAGACTTTTGATAATTGTAGAAATTGAAAAGTACAGAAAGTGAGCGAAATATATAAAATAGCAGATTAATTTTCAGGAAAGCCAAAGTTCTTCCCCCGTCCTATTCTAGCAATTTTAAAAGACTGCCTATGATGGGGGTTTTAAAGTAATAGAACAGACCTTTTAAACATTGAATCACAAATATGGCCAGATACCACTTCAAAAAATGGACTGTATGATTAATTCCATGAAGCTCAGAGGCACCTGGTTTATAGAGAGACTATGGCATTGTCGTGTTTGGGGCGATGTTTTAAAAATCAGCATTTTTCGTATTTTGTATGTGTGATGCTCTTTATGCAATGATTTCATTTCAAACAACAGTTCTCCCCCCCACGTCATTTCAGTCCTAAACTCAAACAAGCAGCTGAGAAATAGCTTGTATCTCATGTGTCCAAATTATCATTTTCATTTATAAGCTATACTTTCCCTGTTGCATGCACATGAGAAGCCTGGGCTGGATGTTTTTAGCCCGTGGTTAATTAAAACAGAAACAGAAACCAATTTCTCACAGCAGTTTCAAAATCTAAAACGTCTATGTGGTTAAATGCTTATAGGGATCTCTTCAGTTTTAAGTACAAAACTTGGGCTTAGAGAAATTACTTTATAAGAAAGGTTAGAATCACAATGATGTTACACATGCAGCCACCGTGCAGTTACATTAACAGAAAACTACATTTGTTAGCTACTACTTCGACATAATTGCCAAAGTCGGATACCTCAGTTTCAGCACAATAGGAACAGAAGATGCTTTGCAATTTTATAGACAATACTTAGGGAAGGATTCCCAATATAGTGCATGAGATGTCCCTATCTATGTCCCTTTCAAATGAAAAATCTAGCAAAAAGGCCAAAAGAAAAATGGATTTAAGATTAGTTACTCTTAGATTCTAGCACATCAATTTTGAGTAAAATTTAGAATATGGAATAGGACGAATGAATTATGGGGTTTACATATATATCAATTTATAAGGATACAATATTAACTAATTTTATCATGATTTTTTTTCTCAAAAAGTATACTACCAAATTCAATAGAGTTTTAAGAATGGGAATATTCCTAAACTCTGTATAGTTTGTTTTCTAACATTTATTTGCAAGGGTTAATGATTTTTTTAGAACTTTAAAATTATTAATCGACAAGTCCACAAGTTTTCTTCATTCCTTAAGGGCATCCTGGTTGAAATATGTGCAATACTGCTTTCCCCCCCCACACACAAAGAGGAAATAACCTATAGAATAAATGACTTGCCAAACTAGTTCTAGTTCCTTTTCTTCACTTTCTATCTGTTGGAGGGGCCTCCTGGGTGTCTCTTTAGAGCTAACTGGTTTGGGAAAGAGCAACTTACTGGAGGAGGAGGCTTCCATGCTTATCCCTAAACACTGAGAGGTTGTGAAGCAAGAGCTCTTGAAGGGAATATGTCAGAGAGCAAGGCTACGGGGCTAAAGGATGCAGGAATTTCAACAGGTAAAAAGATTAATTTAGAAAGTAAATGGCACACGTATATAACATGGTCATCATAAAAAACATGATCCAATTTAACACATCTGTTCAAAATAGTTGTTTTGTTGCGAAGGGAATTAACTGTGTTTTCAGATATAGCTATTTAGTACGATTGCCCTTCCTGAACTCTACAGTTGTAAACTCTCTTTTGTGTGGACGTGTATCCAGAAATGTCATATTAACTTCATTTTAATTTTTTTTTTCTTTTTGATTTTTATTGAGCTCTACAGTTTTCTCTGCTTCCCTCCCTTCCTGTCCCCTCCCCTTCAACCCTTACTTTAAAAATTTAAGGCTCAATCTAGGCATAGTAGCATAAACATAAACTGCTATTCCCAGCACTGGGAAAACAGAGACAGGTAGATTTCTGTTCAAGGTCAGCCTGGCCTGCATAGTCAGTTCCAGCAAAGCCAGAGATACGTTGAAATTTTGTTTCAAAAGGCATAGCAAAATAAATAATCAGATAAATAAAAAATTTCAAAGACCCAGAAAAGACACTAATGCTCTCCCATGAACAATTCAAGTCTACTTAACGATACCTACTGAATTTTAGGCTCTTCGCGGGGACACATTAACTTTAAGCAACTTTTTGAAGTAGGATCGCACATTTGGATATGTGCTCAGGCCTCCCAGAATTTGTCCGATGTATTGGAGATGCAGCTATAGCTGTGTTTCCTGCAACTGTGCATGGCAATGTTGCATTTGATGCTGCAAGTATGCTATCATCAAACAAGTTCTCCAGTGAAAGATTGATAATATTATAATTTTACTGATTTACTGGAATTTTCAAATACGTGCTAGTTTGTGATTTCTCTTCCATGAACTTGGTGTGGATGTAGGGGCAAGCAGATTTGTCACCAATATTTTTCTCATGTTCTTGTCTTCCCCAAATTTTCTCATTCGTGTTGCAATGCCAGGCCATTAGCTGTGCTTTCTTGTTTTATTTTGGTTTAGTTTTTCAAGCAATTAGACAATTTTTTTAAAAACATAAAAAACAGGGATATCTGATCTAATTGTTTTGTTTCTTTACACTATGGAGGTTGCCTGATTTGAAAGAAATTTGAGACCCATAATGTTTATAATATCACTGTCTCATGAAAGTCATACCTTCATGATTAAGTCTGTCAACTGAGAAAATAATTCAAAAGCATAATTTTACAATGCATTTTCATGCTATGAGACTTCTGTTATAGCCAATGAAGACAAGCTCATTTCTTATTAGCCACTTAAAATATAATTAGATGTTTAGCTCATCTGAAATTTTTAGATATTAAATTTGCTTTCAGTTTGGATTCACAAACAGTAGTGAATTTTTCAGGTCATTTAGAAATAGAATCTGACTGATTTCCAGATGTCGGTAACCAAGTTAAACGGAGCTGCCTGCACTTTTGTTTGGAGCTTTATGCAGCAAAGGGCTGTACCTGCAAGATAAACAGATCAGAGAGAGGACACCTGGGAAAAGGAAGGCGTGCTCGTCTCCTGGAGTACAAGGCAACAACTCCCTCTTTCATTGGCAGCACGTTAGGAGTGGCTGACCTATGTAGTCCAGAAGATGCTCTGGGTTTTCACATAGTTGGAGCCACTTAGAGCTCGGGTGTCTTTTCTTCTTCTCTTTTATCCTTTTGGCTGCTGCTTAAAGAAAAACAGCTGGACTAATTTCAATGTTTTGTGTAAACAAATTTGCATCCAGTCTGCTAATGTGTGTGCCAACCTCCTGCTTTGTGTCTTAGGATGATGAGAAGATGAACACTCTGGAATGAAATTTATCAGAGAAATGCTCATAGGCCCATGCTAACCAAGGTTAAATTTCTGTCTAATTCTGAGTCGTTTCTTTATTATTCTTTTATGTGTATGAATGCTTTGCCTGCATGAATATATTTTCTGCCCCACATGCATTCAATGCTAATGGAACTGGAATTATATACGGTTGGGAGGGGCCATTTGAACGCTGGGAACCAAACTTGGTCCTCTGCAAGACCAACAAACACTTTTAACTGAGCACTCAGAACCCCAGCCTTTTGCAATTACTTTAGGAAAAACTTTTGTCCATACAACTTGGCAATATACGAATATTCTTTTTTCTGTTAAATCAGTTTGTTAAGAAAATAGTGTGTGTGTGTGTGTGTGTCTGTCTGTCTATCTAAGTAACACATGCGGGTGTTTGTAGAGGGAAGAATAGATCAGTTAGTCTGGAACTAAAGTTACCAGCTATTTGTGAGTTGTCCAACATGGATGGATGCTGGTAACCAAGTCAAGGGCCCTGTAGTAATGCAGAAAGTATGTTTTAATATCTGGGCTATGTTTTTGAGCTCTTTTTTTTAACTATCTTTCAATGAGATCAAACAGCAACCTTAAAATTGATTATATGGAAAACTGCTAGAGAATATTCAATATCCATGCTTGCTTAGCACTGTTCCTTTGTGTACTGATAGAGCAATGGTCCTCAAGCTTCCTAATGGTGTGACCCTTTAAAACAGTTATTCATGTCATGGTGACCCCAACCATAACATTATTTTACTGCTACTTCATAACTGTAGCTTTGCTACTGTTATGAATTGTAATGTGGATATATGTTAGGCAGGATATCTGATATGTAACCCCAAAGATGTTGCAAGCCACAGCTTGAGAACTAATGTGATAGACTATTATCATAAATAAACTCTATATTAACCCATTACTTATGTGTGAGCTCTTTGAACTCCTTTTCATATTAGAGCAATGCTCATTTGTAGCTAGGTTTACAAAGAATGTGGAAAGTCCATATTATAGAAGCAGTTTACATTATATTTATGTTTTTAGTGCTAAAACAACATTCCCAATGAACTGACAGTCAACAGTACTACACACATTAGCTTGTTGATCATGTAAATACTAAATTTAGCTACTTCTAATGTTTGGAAAAACTAGTTTATTTCACCATATTTTTATTATAATAAAATTATCTTTATTAAATAAACAGAGTTTAGGGGTTGAAAGCTGCAATGGATTTTATTTCCATAAAATCCACAAGTGGCTTTTTGTTTGGTTACTATCTAATGGAGACAAACCCTCTACTCAGTGATATATTAAGGTCTACACTGGATATTTCAGGTCCCTATTTAGCCTGAATATATAATGATCTAGTCCCAACTCTCAAAGAAGACAGTCTTTATGTAAACACAATACCAAAAAAAGTCTTATTACTATGACACCATCTATTCATTCGTTGGTACTATATTCTTATGGTAGCATCAATATAGACGATACCAGTACTGTTTCTGTAATATACATATATGTATATATGTATACATATATGTGTGTATTAATAATATATATTTACAATTTAATAATATATATTAAAAGTTTAGTGTTGACAGATAAATACAACATCCCGTTAATATCATTTGGAACTGTCCATCATATGACATTATTTGGGGGAATCTAATTTTCTGTTATATGGTTAGCTCTCATCTGTTCACCTAGCTTATGTTAACTAGTCTTCACAGTATAATGAAGATCCCACGTGCATTTCTGTCACAATGTAAGTATAATTGTATAATCATTTATGATAATCAAATTTCTAATCTTATTGCTTCTTACTTAGATCCTATATCAAAATACCTCTGTCTTCATAATGCTCTCAATTTAAATTGTAATCTTTACCCATTCATTTTTGGATGCACATGAAATAAGCTTAGGTTCATTATCAACGTGAATAAGCAAAGGACAATAGCATAATAAAATGTGATTTATCGAATATGACAGTTTTGTATTTCTTGTTATTATATTTATCTGGAGAAACCTGTCCACGAGGCACAGGTTTTATAATATGTTTCAATTTGTAACCTGAAAATTAACAGAAAGAAGTACAGAAGTAAATGAGGAAAATAATAACATTACATCAATGCTAATTTTACTACAGAAGAGTTTAGGAGAATAAGCTTTTATCTCCAGAAGAGTAGGATAATAAAATTTCACTTTGTGCATTACCTTTTTCTATTCCTTCATGTGTATTGTTTTGCTGATTTATGTTATTATAAAATGTGTTCCAACATTTATTCATGTTCAGTTAAGTTCATATACTGTTGACCCAGCAGTAATTTAATATATAAGCAGGTAGGTAGGTTTAATGTTTACCAAGGTACCATATATGAATAGTAATGTTTCCTCAACTCTGAGTCAAAATATTGGCTGTTTATGTAAGAGCAAAACCATGTGTTATGTCAATAATCTTGCTTCACACTTTCATACATCAGGTTAGAAGCTTGAGATAAAATGGCTTTTTGTCGGCTGCATGGTTTCACTCTCACTGGTGCAAATCAAAGAAAAAGAATCACTGTGTGCTCCATGATTACTCTCCAGTGCTCCCCACAATGTAGCATTGACTCATTATCTACATCCTATAATAACACTCGCAGCAATTAACAGGGTGTGGTTATTTGATGCACATGGCATACCAAGTCAGTGCTTGAAAAGAATTCTGTCTCCTCCCTGTTTCTGTCTCTGTGCCTCTCTCCCTTCCCCCGTCTCATTTATTTGTACATGTGTGTATGATTATGTATGTTATCATGTGCATTTATGTGTGGAGATCCGAGGAGAACCTCAAGTTGACTTCATCAGATTCCATCAACTGTCTTTTGGAAACAGGGCCTTCCACTGGCATGAAACTAGCAAAGCAGGCGAGGCAGACTTTCCAGCTAGCGTCAGCATCCTTCTGCCTCCACCTTCCAGATGCTGGGGTCCTAAACTTCAGCTACTCTGGTGACTATTTACTCCTATCTATGCTGGGGATAGAATTGATATTTTCTTGCAAAGCAAGAGATTTACAGTTTGTGTTACCTCCTCAGCAGCCACTCATTCTTTCTGGTAATATAACAAAGAAGAAAACAGTTGCATCTTTTACCACAACAGGCATAATATTTCATCACACAGAGTGTCAACGATTTGGAGAGAGAAAACTGTAATTGCATACATTGAAGTAATCCCTTCCACATGTAGAAGAGTACTTGCTTCTGACATGACCCATTCAGAACTTACCATTATTTATTTTACATGCTGTGAGAAGAAGTGAAGGCAATAGAAACAGAAGAAATCAGAGTGACATTTCAGAAAGGTCAGACCTATTACTTTGTCAGAGATGCAGGTTTCACATTAGTGTTTAGACATGTGTCAAAGGATGCTTTATTAGGGCACAGTTTGCTGCTCAATTGAAAACAAAAATTCATATGTGGTAAATAGTTAGGTGTCCTGATACTGTAGTTTAGCGTTGTGCTTACCTGTATTTTTCATTGTATGTTTTTCTACTTTAAAATGTTGTAAAGGTTGAAAGGGAGCCACACCTATAAACTTTATAAAGATCTCATACAACAAAGATAAACATTTTTCTAAATTTTGAATCCTATCCAACCTATATTGGAAATTTTGTAAAAGTTATTTTTTTAAAAAAAAACATTACTTTCCTTGTTCTTTATAATTTGTGTGTGTCTGTGTTGGTATAAGCACTTAAGTACAATGCCTATAGACGCCAGAAGAGGGCATTAGATGACTGGAAACTGGAGCTTCAGGGTGTTGTGCACTGTCATGGGTATTTACCATCAAACTCTCGTCTGCTGCAAGAGTAAAACGTTCTCTTAAACCACAACAATCTCACCAATATCTGGGTTCATTTATTCAGAAATCTAAAAGAAGCAAATATGTTGTGTAGGTGAGGACTTTCACTGAAAAAAATAGTGTCTCAAAAATCTGGGTCAGCAGCATGCATCTGCAAGCTCTCACAAAGTAGCCTAAAAATTAAATAAATAAATAAACCAAAAGATGTTCTATAAATTACATGGTACCGAATAAGATTTGACCAAATTGAATTCATCAGTATAGTTTCAGTCATACTTTTACAAAAATCAACTTATATTATATACATTTTGAATTTCTATGCACTTTAAATCTTTCTAACTCCATCACTGGTGGATACTGGTATATATTTGTATATCCAATGCTTCCTGGAAAAGAAAATATTTAAGAAAGTTGCACATCTATTTAGTGTAAAAGTGCTTCAGTTGGTTTTGACACCTTGACTTTTGAACATGCAACTCAACTGATTTTACTGAAATTTGATCTTCATTACCATTGCGATGCTGTAATGAAACACCACAAACAAGGCATTTTATAGAAGGAACAGATTATTTGCTCGTATGATTCCAGAAAGATAAATAGCTATCATGGAAGGGAGCAGCAAGCATGGTAACTAGAGCAGAGTGCTCGTGTGTGTGTGTGTGTGTGTATGTGTGTGTGTGCACATGATTATACAGAGGTAGNGTGTGTGTGTGTGTGTGTGTATGTGTGTGTGTGCACATGATTATACAGAGGTAGATTTTACATTTTTAACACAGCTTAGGCCATTATACAGCTCGCCTTCTTAAGATTAAAATAAAAACTCCAGTTTATTCCCAAACAACTCAATATTATTCCAGCTGTCCCAGCCCTCTGGGAGATGATGAAGCTAGCTGACTGGTTCTCTACTTCTGCTTAATTCTGGAATTGTTTCTTCTTGGCCAAATATCTCTTAGTAAGCGAGAAAGTATCTAATACATCACTGCAAATTGTAATAGAAATAACATCATTCTTCTATGATCTTTATTTTGTTTACTGACTCTGTTCCTGGTACAATAACTTTTTGAGACCAAACATTGTTCTCCAGAGATTACTCCTTGTATCTAGAACACTAAGTTCTCAGCAATGTGGGGGAATTTGGAGGAAACACCAGCTCTGAATATGACAGAGTTCAATCAATTTTCACTTACTAATATTGAGCGTTCCTTCAATCAATACTTTTTCTCATTTTTGTTCTATAGTATACATGTTTAATTTGATTTTTGCTTTACTAATCTTATTTTAGAAGAGTTTTTCTTAAGTAATTCACTCTCTGAAATGTCCTTCTCACATTCCATATATACCATACCTAAAACACTGCATTTTATTACCAGTCTTAAAAGTTGAGATGACCCAGTGTGAAAGACTTCATGCTTTTTAAATTTCCCCAGTCTTGATGAACTGCTTCTTGTTTAAAACACATCTGTCAGTTTATCTCCAGGAAATCCCACCCTTGTATCCTTGCTCTCCATAAACTCACTAGTTCAAATTAGATTTCATTTCATCACATCTGTCAAAAAAGTATTTATAACTGAGTTATAGTTCTTACGGTAATCTGCCTATATTTTAGTAGATTGTGCATATTCTAGCTTCTTCATGTAGCAAGCTCAGGATCACATTTGTGGAGGTGATAATACAACTTTGAAAGTGAGCTGTCTTCTTCTACCATGAGGTTTCTGGGTATCAAACTCAGATCATCAGGCTTGACAAGTGCCTTAACCCCTGAGCCAATGGACGGTTGTCATTTTTTATCCTGTCTTCTAACTGATTTCAGATAATGTGCTGAGCTCTGTTATTCCCAAGTTCCAGTTTACTGTTCAGTTGAACGTTCTGCCATTGGTTCTAAGCTGTGCCAATATTCTGAATCCTTTCTGCTCATCTTTAAACTTTTAAAATATTTTTCCATATAGTATATATTGTTAATAATTTTCCTCAATCCCCAACTGTTCCCCAGATCCTTTCCACTTTCTTATCTACCCAATTTCATGTTTTTTATCCCCTTTTATTCCTTCCCCTCCCTGTTTCTCTCAATCAGAGGAACATAAAAATGACACACCACAAACCAGCAAGACAAAAGATGTCTAAACAAAATCAAACACATTGACACAGAAAACAAAATGAGAAAACAAAATAAAAATTTCATCGTGGAGTATGTTTTGTTTTGAGCGACATTTCTAGCACACTCCTGGCAAAATCATTTGTCTGAGAGCTTGTAATGTCTCCCAAGTCTCAGCTCTTTTCTAAGACCAACCAGATGCCTTGCCATTGATTTTTTTTTATTTTTAATTTTTCTTTGTCAGTTCTACATTTTCTATAAAACTTTTAAAATTCGTCCTTTAAAACGTTCACGTGTGCATGTACAACACATTGTGATTCGTCCACATCTCTTGTGTCCCTTCAGCTTTTCCCAGGATCCTCGTCTTATGTACTACCCAAGATGGTTTTGATTTAAGCAACCAAATACAATTACTGTTGCCCATGAATCCACTAGAACAGGGTGTTTCCTTTTGGTCCAGGTATCACTGAAATTCATTTGTAATAACTGCTTTCAAGGACTGGCATGTTGTCTTGTAGTTAAAAAATGTCCACTGTTGAAATACATTTTAGCTTTGTTTCTTAACTATTCTCTGTAGTTTCCTACTAACTAGCACTGTTAAAATTACCTTCAGCTCAGAAATTAACATTCCTCGTTCACATCCATAGTTTCACTCTTTTTACTTTCTCTTGTGCCTTTAATTGATTACAAATGAATTGTCATCCAGGAAGTGGTGGCACACACCATTAATCCTAGCACTCAGGAGGCAGAGGCAGTCAGTTCTCTGAATTGAAGACCAGCCTGGTCTACAGAGTGAGTTTCAGGACAGCCAGGACTGTGAAGAGAAACCCTGTCTTGAAACAAACAAACAACTAAAAAAAGCCAAAAACAAACAAATTATTAGAATGCAATTAATATCTATCTCTTTTGAAAATATATATCTCTACATTATTTTAGGACTTCTTGAAACTTTTTACTTTGTTGTTGGAAGTTTTACTCCAGGAATTGTCTTCATAAAGTTAAGGCCCTAATCACGTTTTTGTGTAACCAGAGACTGTGCCTTTGTTCCCGGCTGTACAGACCCAAATAATCACAAAGAAACTGTAGTAAATACAGCTTTGTTTGGCCAGTTTCTAGCTAGCTGTTGCATCTGAAATTAACCCATTTCTATTAATCTGTGTATTGCCATGAAGCTGTGGCTTACCAGTAAGGTTCTAACATTCGTCTTTGGCAGCTACATGGCGTCTCCCCGACTTTGCCTTCTTTCTCCCTGCATTCAGTTTAGGTTTTCTGCCTACCTGTATTCTGCCTTGTCATAGACCAAAGAAGCTTCTTCATTAACCAATGGTAAAAAAAAAATCATATTCACATACAGAGGAGAATACCATATCAATTTTTTTAGAATCTTCACATTCACGGGCATGAGCACATTCATTGAGGAATTGGCTGCGTTCTACTCTAGGGAGTGTCACGGCCTGTGATTTCTAATTTCTTACTGAAGATGATTCATTGACTATTTTTATGAATTTATCTCGGAACTGCCAATGATGTATATTAACTATCAATGATATTTGTAATATGATCCCATATTTTTATGTTAACAAGTATAAAATAGACAGCAGGCGTCAAGTTTGATTATTTGATACTTTGTGTCATATTAGTATTTCTGGCTCCCCCTACTTCTTATCTTGAATTAATAGTGTATATCTTTGCTTGACTCATATTACTATAAACATCTCCAGAAAAAGTAATAGCCCTCACCCTGGGTGATTGGCTTAAAGAGGCCAATGTTTAGGTGAAAATGTTTAGGGGTTAAGAATTCAATTTACTTCACATTCTATGTTTCTTGATACATGGGAAGGAAGCCGATGCTATGGAAGTGGCATATATCGGCAGATGCATGACGTTCCTCTCTTGTAGGAGCGCAGGGAATGTTAAGACGCTAAATTCTTTCTGCAGCGCTTGAGAGATGTAAGAGGTGAGTGGTTATTTGCAAGGCTGACACAGTTTATAGAAATGGAATGATGATAGTTTTCCACAGCATGAATGAACCTGACATTTTGTTTAAGAGATGCAATAATTTCCAATGCCAGATACTCAGCCTTTAAAAATTTAGTAGATTGTATCAGACTGCCTAGTGAAAAGTGCTGCCACGTTTCAGTGCTATTGGCAAGAAAACTAAACCAGCTGTGAGAGTGGGACATCTATGCAGCAAAATTCTGTTCTTTCACAGAATCAATCTCCAAGGAGGTAATGGAAAAGGGAATGCACTCAGTAGAGTTTTTGGTTTGTTTATTTGTTTCCACCATTAAAATAAAACTGCACAGTTTGGTTTGCCTTGTAAATTGTGGTAAGATTATTCAAATCATAATTACAGAGATACTTTTTATTTATCTAATACAAAATGTTCTGGTACAAAAGTACTATATAAGCTATAATATAAAAAAGAAAGGCAAAATAAGGTACTTAAACAAATTCTGCACATTGACATATATATACACACACACATACATACACACACACATATATACACACACAGATAGAATTCATTCTATGAAATGCATTAGGAACATATATCTTATTTTTCAAATACTTTTATATATTGAATAGATTTCAAAACCTTAACTCAGAAAGGAACAGTCTACATATGTATGTTGAGGCCAATTGCATTTTGTTTAATATTTAAAATTGGTTTTGATTACATTATTTTCATCATAAGAGAAACTCACTGCTATTTATGTAGAATTGTCATTAAACACTCATTATATATTACAATTTTGGAGAAAATTTCTTCCTAAGCAGTTGCTACTTCCTATGACACTGGATCAAGAAAGTGAAAATATTTGCAGGGAATTTTAAATTTACATTCTTAATTTCTCAAAGTTACTCAGTTTTCATAATAAAAATGCTGCTTCTTACTTATTCATATCATAAGCTCAAATTATGATTGGAAAATGATAGCATAAAAATTATTTATCATATTTAGAATATTCTAAAATGTGTACATCATTTGAAAGGTCTGTTTAAATACAAGTTTAAAAATTTGTATATAGCTTTAAGAGGATGTATATCTCTCCTGAAAAACATAATTTCTGTTTTTCTATTATTTATCAAAGCATTGATGTGTTTGTCAAAGATTTTCTATGTACCATTATTTTCCAGATAAACTTCTTTGACTATGGGGTCTTGTCTGATTTCTACTTTACTTTTCTTCTGTCACACAGTCTATTTACTGAGGAGGATCTAAATCTTTTTCATATGTGTTCATACTTTTTCAGTTCCAGAAACATGAAGTGGCACTTCACTGTTCAACAACCTGAAAATCATTTGAATTGAATTGTGACTCATTAAATACAAATACAATTTTGATTTTGACCTTTTGAGATCAGGGATGTGGAAAGTAGTTTTCAACTTACATATACTCAACTGCTGCCATTTGTCTAGTTTAGAAAATAAAATTGTATGTAATTGTTGTTCCTCTACTTATTCCCTCTGTCTTTCAGCACTCCCCTTTGTACAAATTATAATTAAGACTGTCTATGGAGTACTTAAGTTTCCTTGAGCAACTGGAAGCTAACGTTTTTCTATTCTTTTTAGGTAAAATATAAATATTAAAATTTTCACATGTAATCAATATATACTATTTTATGGTAGTTTTATTTGCTTCTGCCCTTTCAGTTTCATTTAATTTTGTCTATATGTTGTGGAGACAATAATTTTGTATGCAGTACATTATGATCTATGCTTATACTGCTCAATAATCAAATTAAGATTACTCTCTTCAAATATTAATTTTGTTAGAACTTTATTCTCATGCTGATGCTTTGAAATCTATTATAAATTATTAAGCAAGTGTTATTCTCATAAAGTGAAAAAGAGGCCTAGATAATTACTAAGAATCATTTGAATTTTTAAATTTTGTGTTTTTTTATGTTATAATGCAGACTTAACTCTTAGGACACTGGTTTCATGTAGCTTTAGAAATCCTAACAATTATAGTTGAAAAAGTAGAGTTGTATAGCAAATTATTTGTAATTTTAAAAAACTTAAAAAATGTAATTTTTAAAATGTTAGAAAATATTAAGATTAGACTGTGAACAGACATTATTAGAGTCATAATTTCCATTAATCAGATTATCTATCAATTTTGAAAGAAGCAATGTAACTTAATGGGAAAAGTATCTTTATTTCACAGCTAATGTGGAAGATATATAAATTAATTGTCCTATCATCTTGGTCTTTTTAACATTACACTGAAGGTGTTATTTGAATATATCGAAGGGTATTCTAAACATATCTATCTA
>LOJH01002295.1:10982-29972 GCA_001685095.1 Ellobius talpinus | reverse complement strand
CCTCTGCCTCCCGAGTGCTGGGATTAAAGGCGTGCGCCACCACCACCTGGCTATTATATTCACTTTTAATGTAGTGTCTCACTGAAAAGCGTTATGACATTATCTTCATTTCAAACTTTCAGCAGACGATGGGAAGGAATAACTTAGTCCTATGGCAGGCTCTCCCTCGATTGAGGCGTTCCACCAGCCAGCTCAGCACACAGCTTCAGAGCCCACATAGAGAATTGTTATTTGGAGGTGAGACTTGGATCTGGGTATTCAAATCTTAAAAGAAATCACAGAAATCAATAATGACATTAAGATCTAATAAAAAAGCAAAGAAAATAATAGAGAAAATGTAATCTATTATGAAGAGCACTGATGAAATGGTGATTCTGACAGAGAGCGCCGCAGACCCCCTGGCTATCACTAATACATACCTTGGACAGAACACCAACAGAAGATGGAAATAAGAGGCTAAAAGAACATTCGCAATTGCTACGTAATAACATAACGTAAGGCAAAGGGCTAGACATAAGGTATGCCCTGACCTAGCTCACAGCCACCAACTCCTTTTCAGGATAAATCATCAAAAATTGAATGAGCATATTGACTCCTAAGAGCACGTGTTCACGGAAAGGGGTAGATCTTTCTGTAGAGAAACAGCGCTAACGGCAGCAGGCATGGGGCAGCCACGAGCATGAGACAACTGAAAACAGCTGTTAAAGCCCTGACATTTCCAGCTGGAGCAAGTTGGTGAATCTTGACCTTCTGAGTCATCCATTCATGGGAACTGACTTCAGGGTACTACCTAGCAGCCCACCCGAGGGTCAATTTGGGTTTTCTAATCCATTTAGACAGTTTAAATAATAACACACTCTGCTATTTTCCAGTGGTTTTCCTTTCTAAGTACTCAGTACAAAATTTATTCAATTTAATTGACCCACAGGACTGGGCTGGGGAAGATTAAATAATCTGCAAGACACTCTAAAGTAATTGCAAAGTCAGCCCAACAAAATGTGATCGTCACCATAATAATAGTGACAATCAGGGTTGGTGTGGCCACCCTTTGCAGAGCACAAGTGACCCCCTGCTCCACAATAGTAAGGTGATTTTTTTTCTAGGCAGGGTCCTTCTGTGTAACCCTGGTTGTCCTGGAACTCACTCTGTAGCCCAGTATGGTCTTGATAAGTAGGTGAAATCTGGGTACTGCCTGCCACGGGAAGGGGAACCAGGCTCATCTAGAGATGCTTCTTACAACACAGAGCAGACATTCTGCTCTTACAACTTTATTAATCTAGTCCCTCCCTAAAAAATTCAGCTTACTTTTTCAAACTGCAAAGCTAAAAGTTTTTTATTCTCCTTTTCCAAGCTTTATGTTCACAGGGCAAATCAGGGCCTTGTTAGGGTTTCTATCACCGCACTCAACACCAGAACCAAAAACGACTTACAGAGGGTTATTCTAGCTCACAACTCTCAGGCCACACCCATCAGTAAGGAAAGTCAGGGCAGGAACTCAATCAGGGGCCCACAGAAGAGCACTGCTCAATGGCTCACTTTCATGGTCTGTTCATCCTGCTTTCCTTTATTGTCCAGGACCACCTGCCAGGGGTAGCACTGCCCCTGTGGGCTGTCACCTGCTGCCTCACCCCCGTCAGCTAGCAAATTAAGAAAATGTACCATAGACTTGCCTGCTGACAATCGGATAGAGGCATTTTCTGAGGTTCCTTTTCCCACAGAATTCTATCCTATGTCAAGCTGACAAAAAACAACAACAAAACCCTACAAAATCCACCAACCATGACAGTCAGTGCGGTATTAAACAAATTCTTCCCTTAGGCTCTTGATTGTCCGTCAACAAAGTTTACATATTCCCAAAGACTTCAAGAAAACATTGCTGGGGCTGGGGAGACAATTATGTTGATAAGGTCCTTGCTGTGTGTCAGCGTGAGAACTCAAGTTCCATTTCCAGCACCCATGTAAAAAGCATAGCATGGTGGCATGTGACTGTGGTCCCAGAACTGAGGAGGCAGACACAGTAAGCTCCTGGGGCTCTTTGGCTCATTGAGTCCTGGGTCCCAGCAACAGATTCTGTCTCCAAGAAAATGGTAAATGATGCTTGTGGGGCAATGGTACTTGAGATTGGTCTGTGACCTACACATGTACTCCACACACATGCATAGAAAATATTTACTCAATAAACTATCTAATATATCTAATCAATATCTAATCAATAAACACTGTCTCTATCTTCATCTGTAAAAGAAGGACGCTCTTTGCCTTCATTATAAGCGAGATGCATCATGCATAACAGGCTGGAAAATCCATGTAGAGCTTGAGAGTCAATAGTTCTAATCCTGGCTCTGAAATTTATTAGCTATGTGATGTTGGACAAGTTACAGAGTATCTCAGAACTTCAAATACGAAGCAAGCAGTATCACTTTATAGTGTGTATGCAGCATGCTGCTTTCTAAAAAATGATTCCAATACACAAAAGGAGCTCAGTAAATGGAAAACAGTATTGTAATGCAAAACAGTGTTTGGCCAACCACAAAAGCACATCAGGGAATACAATGATCATGAGACCAATAGGAAGGCAAAGGAGAAAAAGCTACAACCAGCATCACCTAGAGGGTAACACAGTTGTGGGGTGTGAAAATGCATGTCTGCAGAGTGTGGGTAGCAAGGCAGGGGAGAGAGGGGAGGAATATTTGGAGAAAATGAGAATTTCATTCGTATTCTCAGGAATACAAGAGCTATTGAAAGCATTTTGAGAAAAACTAAGGAAGTAGCTGCTGAGAAATATGAAAGATGAGACTGAAGCAAAGGCAGAGACAATCACTTGGTGAGGAGGCTTAAACATGAAGCTGAGCTAGAGCAATGTGGACAAGGCAGGGCCCATAGAAGAGACTGCGGTGGGGTGGGGATGCCCAGGGAATGAGGACAATGAATGTGTAGAAAGGAGTATGGAGGACATCCGTGAATAAAGTGGGGCTCATTGTGATTTCAAGGGGGAACTTAATTCCAGCAGTTTGGACAAGAGAGGCATGTAAAGAGATGTCTAAGCAGAGTTCTTCCTCTATGGATCGGAAATCTCCACAGAGATGAGAACTAAAAAATCAAAGGGATAGAGCGAAAAGCTGGAAGGGGTGAGG
The DNA here is from genome assembly GCA_001685095.1 of Ellobius talpinus. Classification (NCBI taxonomy): domain Eukaryota; kingdom Metazoa; phylum Chordata; class Mammalia; order Rodentia; family Cricetidae; genus Ellobius; species Ellobius talpinus. Next base: position 26,838 of record LOJH01002295.1, on the reverse strand, counting down.
GCCTCTGAAACAATAAATTAGAGGAAAGAGCTTTTGCATATATAACACATTTTTGCAGAAAATGCTAAGAGAGGAGAGCTTGGTTAAAAAAGCCTTTATCAGTGATGGACTTGAAAAGAGACAAGAAGATATGAAAATAATAGTAATAGTATTGGAAAACATTTTATGTGTTAAATTTTTGATTTTGACATTTAACCAATTAGACACAAAATCAAATAAAATCAATAGTCAAACAATGCCTTTAGATTCTGCTACAAAATTTAATCTTTTCTTTCTTGTATGAATAGACATCTAAAAGAGAGAGAAGTTCAAAATGTCAGTGTTTATTTACAAGTTTATTCAAAAGTTTTAGAACAATGATATTTTGACAGGAAGTCATCAAATGGAAATCAGCTTGTGTCTCAAGGGCACTAAGGGAAAAGGAGCCTTAGGGGTCCTCAGAGGTTGACATCTTGATGCAGAACCTCCAGTGACCTGTCAGTCCAGGAAGTGCCACCTTTCTTCTGTTTACATGGGGAGGTGGAGGTGGAAGGAAAGAGAGGAAGAATAAGACATGTTTAATTTAGATCTGTAGAAAGCATTAGGCATCAGCACTAGAATTTTTAAAGTCTCTATAATCTCAGCATGCCATCCCGCCAACTTAGGCTTAGCCACTGTCTCCAGGTCTCCTATGTTCTCAGTCATATAATACTACCCCAAAAGTTCTAGAGCCTGCTCATGGTATTTTCTGGGCCCCTTGGGGAGCACTTTAGTCGCTAATGAACAGTGTAGAAGTTAGCCCTGCAATAATATGAAAAGTTTAGAAAAACTTCTTTGCTATAAAATTTGGTGGTTCACTAAATACCCAAAAGGAGAGGTAAGGCAAAGAAAGCCAGGCCAGCCAGCAGATGAGAACCACACTTGCTCTCCCATGTCTGAGTCTAGGGACACTCTCCCTCCTAAACATCGCCACTGCACAGCTGGATGCAGTAAACTGTTCTCATTTTCCCTCCAAATTTGTTAAGTTGAATATCCTAATATTTCTTATATTCAAAGGTCAAAAGCCTTGTCATATTTTGAAAGAGACATGGTATATGTATATGCTTACATTCTGAAATTGTTATTGAAGAACACTTTTACTTGCTTCTCAAAATGACTTCAAATAATAAGAACTTAGTTTTATTTGGACATGGAACTTAGTTTTAACCCTATAATACATTTTGGTTTTAAGGCTTTCAGTTAAAATAAATGACTTATAAAATGCCTAGAGTTAATAAAAGTAAATCTTTTAGACTCAGGTTTCTGGAGTCATCCTGTTTATCACAATGGCTGGAACCTCTTGTTATTTTACTCACACACAGAGAGAGCTGCAGTGTGAGAATCATTAAGTGGAAGCCACACTGCAGCTCACTATGGCAACAATGAGGAGGCCGAAGCAAGGCCGATGGAGGTTGCTTAATCACCACATAACCGAACGATCTAGCCTCAAAATAACAAATGTGCTCCTCATTTCCTGAAGTTAGGGCAAATGATATTTTATCAGAGCAATTTAACGACCATCTGAAATCTACTTACTTAATTTACATAACTTAATTTACTTAATTTACATAACTCTTAAACTAATTTTGTTTATTTATTGGTTTCTACTACTTTAAACAAATTTGTCCATTTTGTTCTCAAGAACTGTAACAAGGCCAGTGAGATGGCTCAGGGTGAGGGTACCTGCTGCCAAGCCTGATGACCTGAGTTCTACCCCAGAGTCTATGAAGGAAGGACAAAATTGACGACATGCTCCCACATTCTCTCTTAAAACAACAAATTACTTTTAAAAGAAACATATTGTACCTTCTATATTGCCTTCTTTACTCATTGAAGGTGTTGGGACCTAAAAGATAAGAACAGTAAAGAGTTAATATATTTAATATTTATATATGGAAAGTGATCTCAGAGATATTTTTCACGTGATTATAGAATAAAACTGACATATAACTAAACTCTAGCTTCAAAAAAGTAAAGATTCCTTCTGCTTTGCTGGGCTGTTCATTCTTCCTAAGGCACAAGCCCTAGATGTAATGTTAGATAAAAGAAAGCATGCTCAGAAATATTTTCTATCAGTGGCCTAGGTGGCTGACTGAGCACCCTTGGCTGAGTGTGTGAAGACATTTTCTTCCGAGCCACACTCAGACCACGTCTAAGCAGTGGGTGCTGCCACCGTCACCCACACTCAACATGTTCACCATCTCTGTGATGGCATTACCCAAGCAAGGCTCTTGGCCCTTCTAGAATCCCATAAGTGTTTTATGATCTTTCGTTAAAGCAGGGTCCAGACCAAAGGTCTTCTTCAGGCAGCAAGCCTTAAAAGTGGCTAGAATTCCCTGGTCTGTTGGATGGGGTCTGGAAGCAGAAACAGCACTTTGTTGGGATGAATATCACTAATGAATGTATGGGAGAGGATCACCTATAATCAAGGGCAATCTTGGCAGCTGTGCCATCCCCTCCCCAGCCCCGCTCCACTTCAGCACACAGCTTTGCAGGGGCACCCTGGGAGGGGATGTACCCTCTCCCTGGCTTGCTTAGGCCTCCTCGCTGGGCCTACAGTATGCTACAGCATATGCCTACTCACGTGACAGAGCTACTCTGCAGCTCTCAAGGGTTTCAGCCTGTGGCCTACAAGACAACACTGTTCTAGTTTGTTGGTAGGAATAAGATACTGAGGATTTGAGAATGGTCTATACTGAATATGAAGGGGGTTCAAAGTGCCAGAACCAGGCAGAGAAGTATATCCCTGTATGCACTGCAACGACCACAGCCAAAGCCAAGCTTTGTGACGTTGAGAGAAGGGGCCGGACTTCAAGACGTTAGTGGCAGTCAGGCCCAGGTGTTTAAACAGTTCCAGAGTTGTTCTTTACACAAATGTGGAAGTGGGGAGTCTGGAAGTACTGATGTGGGGCCACTGGAGAATTCGTGGAAACGGTGGGCAAGTGAAGGCAGAGGAAAACCACTTGCCACAGAAAATCTTTACTATGGATAAAATTCCCTACTCTTGAACCAGATGCCTGGGAGGCTGTGATGCCAGGTCCAGGATGTTTAGGGAATGGTAAGTGCTGGCTGAGAAAGCAGCTCCAGTCACTTTGTCCCTGTCTATCAGAACTGTAGCTACAGTGGAACAGGACAGGCATGGCTGGTAAGTAACCACTGATTTTCAACCTGGTAACTTTAACCACTTTGTACTCCACTCCAGTCAATCATTTGATACGGCATCTCTGTGGCAACATTAGCAGTAGATCTGATCTCATTGGGGCCATGATAAAGCGAGAGAGCAAAACAAGTCCAAGAGAAATGATATAAGTAAAAGATTAACAATCAGGGTGTGTGAGGCTGTTGCCAGTGTAACACAGTGCACTATTTATAGGGAACTCTTAAAAAAATAAGAGCATATTCTACAATGCTAAAAAGCACACATTATGATGTAGCACTATACGAAACAGTAATGACGTAATTAATTATCATCACTGTCAAGTACAATGTACTGATATAACTTTATGTGAGACACTTTTAAATGCCTGATAGAGCAATAGCTTTGGTTAAGCCAACCTCACATAATTGCTCTAAGATGCAATTATGAAACCATGATCATGTTCATGGTCTGTCACAGGCAAAGGGTGGCATGAATGTAGATGCGACCCACTGGTTCTGCTCCTCTGAAGATCCCTAATGCCCTCCCCTAGATCATAAGTGGCTTGGTTATTTTTCCTTAAAGTATGTGGAAAAGGAGGACCAGGCAGAGAATTATTCTTACTATTTACTACAGCTTCTTCCCTCACACAAAACACGCTTCACTGAGCTGCTCTTGGGGGTGGCAGGTGGAATAGTAATGGCAATGGGCACACATCTACTCAGATGAAGCACTCAAGATTTGCTGGCAGTAATTACCTACTACACAGATTACAACCTTCTCATATTTGGACACTGTTCTATCTTTTTAAGTTGTAGAATACATTTTACAAAGTTCTCTGGTAAATTCACTGGTCAAATTTCCTGTCTAAAATTAACATCTGCTTTTAACTGGCACTGCCAAGTATTTCAGAGAAAGAAAATGAACGGTGCACAAAAAACAAAACAATTGAGCAATTTGTTAGCCTAAAACTACGCCCCCCCAAAAAAGGGCAATCAAGTTCTCTTAAAACATGTATCATGACATTAGTTTAAAAAGTAATCTCAAGAATGGTATTTCTTTTTTTTTTCATTGTTAGGACAGATTTCTTGCCTGGTTGAATCTATCCAGAACACATTAGCCCCTACTTAGAAGAGAACCACCACTGCGGGAAGCCAGGGAATGGCACAGAGTTTTGTCATGGGTAAGAAACATCTTTCTCACATTAGTGAAGAGAATGATATTTAAATCTGAGAGCGACAAGCAGCGGCTGCACACAAAGCAGCAGATATTCACCTCGTCACTGCTGGCAATGGCTGCCTGCTACCCTCCTCTCCCGCCCAACCACACACCTGTCTGTCTGGATTTACAAACATGACAAGCACACTAATGCCCAAGTACAGCTTATTCCCCGACTTCATCAACTGATATCCAGTTTCCAACTTTCCCCCCGCAGGAATTACTTAGCATTCTTTGAAGTAATCATAACAATTTATATTGCCAAGCTAATCATCGAATATGGGGCTTGAAAACATCAAGTATTATCAGACTTTTTAAACTGTGGGCAATCTGCTAGCTATGAAACTGCACTGTATCTTGTTATTTACTGGTTTTGTGAGACACGGTCTCACTCCCTAGCCCAGGCTGCCTTGGAACTCAGTATGTGGCTTGAGTTAGCCCCACATTCCCAGCAATCCTCAGGGTCCCTGGCTGGGACATGGCATCCTCCTGCCTTGGGCCTGCCTGGAAGGCGCTCCCTTCAGCTGTGCACTTCGTTCGCCCCTCTGCCTTCCTTCGCCTTCTGCAGTCCTGCGCTCACGCCCCTCTCCTGTGGGGCTGACCTGGACCACTGCTTAATGACTGCAATCCCCACCCTCCTGCAGCTGTATCCGCTCCTCCAGCTCACTCTTCATCACAGTATTGATTATCTATTCAAAGTCTACCTCACTTTGACATTTATTATTTATCTAACCCAACTAAAATGTAACTTTCAAAAGGACACACATTTTTGTATGCTTTTTAGTATGCACTCCAGCACTAATAAATTATGGCAGAGCAGGCTTTAATTGAATAACTGATGAATTAGTGGTGGGAAAACCCAACAAATTAAAAGCCGCCATAATTTTAGTTGTTACTAAAGGCCTAAATTTACTAGTTTCTAGTTCATAATTAGTTGAAAGCCCTTAATTTATAAGGGGGATTTTAAAGCCTGAGATCTCTGTTAAATACACTTTATATACTTAATTATACAAATATTAACTTTCATAATTAAGAATTAATATACAGTTATATTAATTTACAATAAATACAGTTGCCTATATGCAGCATTATAAGGCAAAGAGCTTCTCTTAAAGAAAATCTTGTGAGGTAGGTGATCTACATGGAAATGACAAGGAGGGCTTAGGTACTTCAATCTCTTGAGCCAAAATGTACCTGCTCTATGAAGATAATATGAGGGACAAGCTACTGGGAGAGAAGAACACAGAGAACAAATATAGACAGATGGCAGCGGACTGGGAACAGGAGAACAATCTCAACACCAAATTTAAGAAATAAACTAGAAGGTTTTAATAGCCTTTGATTTAAATTGCCCAACTTAAAAAAAATAACGCTAACTTCAATATCATTACTTCATTTTATGCTTCCCAAAGGCCTTGACACGTTTCGTTGCTAGATATTTCAGAACCACTGTCAGCGGTCTCATGAGATCCGCATGATTAAAGGATGCCTCGGACACTGGCTCCTTACCGATTCAACTAATGATCTTGCTTCCTCTGGCGTGCAACGGAAAGGGCTATCACACACATGCACATTTGTGCTGCAGAAGAAAAGAGAATGTTAGTTAACACAGCCAAAAATAAAGCAATTGCCAAAAGAAAACCAACCGCAAACTGTCCACACTGGATGTATGTCGGCCAACGAATGAAGAACAGAACAAATCAGAACACCTAAAGTTACTGTACACACAGATATGGAGCAATAGACAACACTGTACTCTCCACAATTAAAACAAGTTAAAATGATATACTATCAAAACCATTTCCTGTTGTATACACAAGCATCACAACTATACTAAACCTTTATTAGGAGTCAAATCCAACATACAGAATGAGACTACCTGGAGACATCCTCCTCCATGGAAGAAGCACTGGAACTGGAAGACAGAGATTCTCCTTCTCAGGGAGATAATGAAGATTAAGGATAGGGAGAAGCAACAACACAATAACTTTTCTTATAAGTGGGACAGCCCAGAAAGGCTTGGTCTCCAATCAGTGAGGGCTTGGAAACTCACGCCCTTCTTTGACAGACCCCAGAGCATGCTACCACGGCCCTTCAGTTGACAGTAGAGATCGCCATCACTCTTACACAGAGTAAGGCCAATCTCTGATAACTTCACAGAAAAGCGGGTAGCTTGAAATGGATGTAGGAAGCACCAGTAGAGAAGGGAGCTAAGACCAAGTTACTTTTTTCAGTCAAAGGGAAAAGTGACTAGCGATGGCTGTCCCCTAAGAGGGGAATGGGGCAAACGCAATCACTTATTTTCTCTCAAACAGGCCTGAAAGATATACATTATCAAATTCATCTTCACAATTGCTTTGTGAAATATGTTGGGAATCTGTCCTAAGGAGACCTGTCTATTTGTGTTTTTATTTTTACATGCTCAACCTGTCTGTAACTGGCAACATTGTTTACAACAGGTTTTTCCATTCTGGTTACCATCCTAACTTGGTGTGGGACTTACTTTTATTTTGCCATGAATGACATTTAATTTTTAAAATGTCTATAAGTTTTTGAATGACATTATTTACTTAGGTATTTACTTATGTGTCTATTTATTTATTCACTTGTGTGTGTGTACACTTGCATGCCTATGAAAATCAGAGAATAATTTCCAGGAGTTACTCCTCTGTTTTGCCATATGGGTCCCAGAGACTGAACTCAGACCATCAGGCCTGATGGCAAGTGCCTTTACCTACTCAGCCATTGTGCTGGTCCAAATCTGATTTTTATTTATGAGGTAGTCTCTTGCTATGTGCCCCATGTTGGGACACAACTTGCAATCCCCCTTCCTCAGCCTTTTCTACTCCAGGATTATAGGTGTGCACATCACACACAGTTCTGTGTGAAAAAACTTGGTGATGAGTGGCAGCTGTATTTTAAGACATAACTTGTTTACATTTTCTTCTTCATAATTCATGTTTGAATAGGTAGGAAATTGAAATCAGTAGAATCTGAGGTCAGCTGTTTCTCTAACAATAGTAAAAATATTAATAAGAGGGCTGAAGAGATGGCTTAGTGGCTAAGAGCACTGGCTGCTCTTCCAGAGGACCAGGATTTGATTCACAGCACCTACCATGAGGCCCATAACCACTGAACTCCAATTTGGGGGGATCCAAGGCCCTCTGCTGGCCTCCATGGGCAATGCATGCATATGGTACAGAGATAAACATGGAGTCAAAACATACACATAAAAAGAATCAAAATTAAAATAAAACAAAAGGCAGCAGACAAAACAATTAGATCCTGCAAGATCTTAAGTGCTAGCTGTCCAAAGAAAGCAAGGTGTGGTCCAAGTCCAGTCTACAAAATTGTTTACTATGACAAAGTCAAACGCCTTCCTTGCAACTGTGGGGCAAACGGAAGTGAGGGGAGACAGACCAGCTTCCCTAAGTAGGACTGCCAGTCAAAATGCAGAATATACAACTACATTTGAACTTCACAGGACTTTAGTTTATTTTCAAAAATAAAAATGAGCATACATAATTTTTAAAACCAGTTCAAAAATTCTAAATGAACTGCATGCATTTTTAATCTGGTGAATCTGATACTCCCATTTGTAAAGTAACCCTCCATCCCTATAACAAAAAATGGGAGCATTAGAAAAGAACAACATTAAAGCCAGCATTTGGACATTTTAAAACACTGAATATTTTTATAAATTTCCAGTTAAATATTTTGACAAGTAGCTGCTAGAAGCCAACTGGCTCTGCTGCTTTTTTCAGTATGCATTTTAGTCAATAAAGCAGGCATCTGGCACAGGGGTTCTCAACCGTCCTGATGCAGGGACCCTTTAACACAGTTCCTCAGGCTGTGGTGACCCTCAACCAGAAAATTATTTTCATTGCTACTTCATAACTGTAATTTTGCTACTTTTAAGAATTGTAATGTAAATGTCTGTGTTTTCCAATGGTCTTAGGTGACCCCTGTGAAAGGGTCATTGACCCCCCCACCAGGGGTCATAACCCACAAGTTGAGAACCACTGATCTAGAGTATAAGAACATAGGTGTGTGTGTGTGTGTGTGAATATTTTTCCTCTACCAGGATTTTATGAAGTATGTGGGAATCCTTGAAGGTATAACATGTGTTACTGAACTGTTCCATGCTTGTTTAGCTGGGCTTGGTGGTTTAGAGGGGCTGTAATTCCATCTATTGGGGAAATTGAGGAAGGAAGGCAAATTCAAGGTCTGCCCAGGACAATGTGGGCAATGAGAAAAGAAAGGAAAAGGTTATACAGCATTGATGTAGATCTATTTTTAAGTTCAATAGTTTACTGTATATCCAGTGCTTTTCCAGATGCTGGAAATAAACACTGAGCCAATGAGTCCTCACTTAACTTGAAATCCCTCAATCTTTTCAAGTCTCAAACTGGCGATGCCCTGTGGAGAAGCTGATAATGTGGAGAAGCTCATAATCACTAAACAGCAAACTAGGGTGCAGGTACCTACTGAAAAAAAGACTAAAAATCGCACTCAAGAATGTGCTTTCTTTCTCTTTTTAATTTTGAGACACTAAATATTTTGTCCTAAATTTATAAATGTCCTAGCACCACAAAACTAAACAAAGACAATTTAGAAATGTCAGATGGTACACGCACAATCTCACTGACCAAGCCACAAAAATATGGCAGTGGACTTTAAAAAAAATCACCAATATCAAAAATGCTGTACATGACAAAAACTATACTTAGAAATTAAAAAGCCATATTAAAAATAGATTAACAGTATAAAACAACTGATTAAATTAAAAAGAAATGATCACCTGAAAATAATAGATACAAAAGAAAATTTATAAAGTCAAGAATATGGAATTTTAGTCTAAGAAAAATTAGTTTCTTCAAGTCAGTCCTGAGTCCGGCAAAGGCTCACAGTCATGATCAGAGTTAGTGTCCAGGGTACACACTGTCAAGGATTTTCACTTTAAAGCAACACAACCAAGAATAAAGAGGAGATAACACAAAAGTGTGAGGCTGCTGATAGCTTTAGATTATGACCTCTAGAGTTTGCAAAAGAAAATGGCACTGGGGCAAATGGATGCAGAACTAAATAGAACTGGCACTACTGATTGGTGTATTAAAATAATCACATCATTTAAAAAAACAGACATATATATTTGTGTGTGTGTGTGTGCATGTGTGTGCACATGCAACCACATCTGCCCTTACTCCTGTGCATGGATGGCAGGTGGAGCGGTGCATACATGCCACAGTGCATGTGTGGAGGTCAGTGGGCAACTCTGTGCAGGTGATTCTCTCCTCTATTTCATATGGGCCCTGGGGATTGAGATCAGGTCACCAGGCTTCCAAAGGAAGCATTGTTGTCTGCCAAACCATTTCTTTCACTGGTAATACAGAAGGATTTCCAATGAATTCGATGTACCTTCCTTCAGGAAGTTGAAAATCAACCATAACAATGTCAAGCCATAAATAATTTAGGATAATTGAAAATCTATTTATTTGGTCAAGACCACCTTATGTGCTGCATCCTGTGATTATATGCTAAAGCTCAGATTCAGAATACAGACTGGCAACTGACCCTCTAGCTGCCCACCAGGGAAGACACAGCAGTGGGCGAGAGCCCAGAGGACCTGAAGTCCAGAGGTGCTGCTTAAGATGCTTCTGGAATGGAGACATTGACGACAGAAAGATAGGTGGCAGTGGGAGACAGATCATGAGGCTGGAGAAGCAAGCTTCCTGGTGTTGAAGAGCTGGATTAAACCCCAAAACTGAAGGGACCCACAAGAAGGCATTCTTAAGCATCCATATGACAGAGTCACATTTACACTCTTTGAAAGGTACTTCTGTTTAGTACTCGAGAACTAGAGGTGGGAGGATTCAGATTTCAAGATCTTTATTTTATATTTCACACAATGCTAGTAGATGTAGAGAAAAGTACATGTGGAATCTATGTAGAAAAGGTCTTAGCCCCATAGTCAAGGCTTGGTAAATGAGCACATATTTAGATGTTTTAAATTAAAATGGAATGTATACATGTTGCTACTGTTTGATTCCTCCTAATCATTTAATGGTCCAGGTCATGTTGGACATGAAGATGACCTGAGATCCATGCCCTGAATCTACAAAGTGGAAAGAGAGAAATGACTCTTGCGAGCTGTCCTCTGACTGCCACATCCGTGCCACACAGGCACACAGACAGATGTACATAGAAAAATACAGGTAAAAAGGGGAACAACAGCTTTTACTGCTTATAAGAGATGATGTGGTAGATTTTAAGTAAACACAGTAAGCACATTCTTCCATCTTGAAAACTGCTGTCCTTACTCTGTGTTGCACCTATCACAGTGGACTGCATTAAGCATTTGTTGACATGTCAGAATACCTTATTGAAATAAAAATCATTTGGAAAAAAATGGACCACGTTGGATTCCTAGCTGCATACTGATAGACAGCACTCAGCAATGACCATTAAATACAAGCTCCATAAACTAGGCGGTGGTGTCACAGGCCTTTAATCCCAGAACTCTGTGAGTTCAAGGCCACCTTGTTCTACAGAGTGAGTTCCAGGACAGCCAGAGCTACACAGAGAAACCTTGCCTTGAAAAACCAAAAAATGGCATGCTTTTTTGAAACTCTAGGGTTTGAGCACTATTATGTGGATGCTGAGTAGAAACTGAAAATAATTAACATTGTATCTGCAGAAGATAGGCTCTTACCAGTTGATAGCTCCATGGTCACATTTCTTCATGAGCATTGCTTTCCAACATTCATGTGCGTTGTTAACAACTTCAAGAGCGAAAGCCTAATTCCAACCAAAAACAGACAGAGGTAGTCGCAACCTAGTTCCCACCCAAAGCAGTGTTCCACCCACACGGAACCAGTGAGGAACTAGTGACTGTTAAGAGCTTGAGCTCCAGAATGGGGCAAAGCTGAGCAGAAAGCCTTCCTTAGTTACCGGCTGTGATGTAGGCACTTAACTCCACCGAGCCTCGACTTTCTCCTATGAGGAAGAGCATATAATGGGGTTTGGGTGATGCAATCTATATAAGGGACAGGCATACGAAAGTCTGTGGGTCAAATACAGGCTGCCACCTGTCTTTGGCCCATGGATGCTTTAATAGAAAGGCAGTGTTGAGAAGGTATTTGGGAACCATACACTGCGTTGTAAGGCCCTAAACATTTACTATTTGCCCTGTACAGACACAGTCCGTCCATTTCAGATCTAAACTACAGAGCTAATGGATGAACAAAGAAAATGCTGCACAGGAAAGTGCTTAGCCTGGTCCACAACTCGAGGAAGCAAGCATATATTCATTTCATCATTGCCACGAGGGCACACAGTCTAAGTTTGGACACTCGCTGTCTGAAAGCAATGCATCTTCTTAGAACGGCCCAACTTTTTCTTGGTACTAATTCATAAAACACCTAAAACTGCATAATCAGGAATAAACATCCGGCTAGGTATGCATCTAGAGACACTACCTAACAAAAATCTTCTTTAGTCTTCAAAGGAGAAAATTATTTTCACTTCTTTTTTCAGATTAGTTTATGTGTATGTGTGTGTGTGCGCATGTGCATGCGTATATGTATGTGCCTCACATGAGTGCATGAGCGCTGGAGGTCAGAGAGGTAATCAGATGCCCTGGAAGGGAGCTACAGGTAGATGTGAACCACCGTGTGGATGCTGGAAGCCAAACCAGACTCCCCTGCAAAAGCAGTAACTAAGTTTTTTTTTCCTTTTCTTTAAGGAGATCCTTATTTATTAGCTAAGTCTTACTAGCTTTATTCTCCTCAATTACAACTAATTATGATCATACTGAAGAAATAAAGACTCTTGGGCTCTGAGGTAGAATTGTAATGGAAAATTTAACTTGTGAAATAAAAGTTCTCTCAAGACTACAGAGGGCTGAGCAAAGAGAATGACTCTATTCTCAATGAGGTAGTATTGGGGACACTACGGTGACAGAGAATAAATATGGAAATTATTCTGTGAATAATACAGGGGAGGATTTTTAGATAAAATTACTCAGGTAATTCTGTTTATAATAAATTCGAGTGTCTGCTTAATGAAATGGGCAGGGAAACTCTAGAATTAAAAACGAGAGCCGTTTTCAGCCACAGAAAAGAGGCACAGCTAAATGTTCTCGAGTTAGGCTCTGCATTTTAATGGCAATGGTAAAAACCAATGCATAAAATGATTATTTTTGGAACTGTTGCAAGAATGACCCAGTAATCACATAGAAGAAAATGGATGTCCATCAAAAGTCACCAGAACACAGAAAGAGAGATTTGCATAGTTTCAAATGATGAAATATAAAATATATTTGAATGAAAAGAATAATTTATTTTAAAAACATCCAACATTCCATTTCTAAGACAAATCTAAAATACTTTAAATCTCTAAACATAGCCCTTGTGGCATCAAGAATTCCTTTAATGAGCCTTTCAAGAAAACACCGAGTCTAGCAATCAATTCTTGCAGAAAAATACTTGCTGTCAGTTTTAAGCTTTGTTTCAGTTATAGAACATACTTTCTGTATCCTCTTAGAAGCTGGCTAAGAGTGTGCAATTTATTTAGTGGTAACAGCTTTTAAAAAATATTCCACAGTTTAGACTTCAGCTTCTTGGCTGATTGTCTGCATATGTGTCGTATTAGAGCCATTTTATGGAAGCTTTGCGGCACTCTAATGGAAAAATCCTCTATCAGTAGGATAATTCAAGAGTTCTCTTAATTGTTAAGCAACTTCATTTGGTCTGGAAAAATTCAGTCAGGAGGGAATCCTAGGAGGATTTACATGGAGCAGCCTCCTCGAACCAGGAAATGGAGCAATTTTCTTCACACACAATTTGCAAAGTTTAAACTAATTGCAGAATACCCTTACTCTCTGGGATGAGCTATATGTAGGCTGACCTTGCTGATTCACTTAAATATCTGGAAAAATGTTAACACTAATGTCCTTAAATATGGAAGCCAGTAAAGAATGCCTTGTCTTCCTTCTCTATATGAATGTTCACATCAGACTGTCTATGTGAAACATGCCATCAGATATTGAGAGGTACACTTTCAAATACAGATCCTCATCTTTACCTTGTTTTTGAATTCTCCATTAAAAGCAAACTTGTTTTCTGGTTTTCCATCTGGTACCTTATAAAGTCTCAACCAATTAACAGTGGCTTCAAGGTAACCTGGTTTGAACTTCTTAACATCATCAATATCTGTGAAGGGAGAAACAAAAACATTTTGTTAAAAACCATATATACCAAGCAATACAGTCAGTCATGGTCTGAGGAAGGCAGGCAATGTGGGGCCAACTCCAGCTCAGATCATTGCCAATTGTGCTAGCGATGCTTGACACGTCTCATATCACACGCGGACTTCTGTTTCCCTATGTAAAACACTGCTCCTTTATTCCACAAACATCTACTGAGTCCCCTCGGGACACAAGTTTCTTTCTGCCTAGAAGCTCACAGGGCTACGCAGCACAGGAAACAGATAGTAAATGGTGATAAAGTAAATTGAGGTTATCACACAAAGAAGAGGATGGTAATATCAGATAAGGGAGTGCAAGAAAGCACCACAGAAGAGGGAGTCCAGCCAGTAGTCAGACCGGAGAAGTAGAGAGAAGGGCACAGAAGAAGCAAGGTAATAAAACAGGCTAGGACTGGTGTGTTCGGAGGGAGTGGACTCTGAGATGGAAGGGACACCGAGCAGTGCACACCATGACAGGGATTGGCATCTTCTGACAGGTAATGGAAGGGTTTAAACTAGTAAAATCACAGTACCAAGATTCATGGTTTTAGAACATTCATGCTAAAAAGGATGAACGCAGATGAGAGCGGTGCCTGAAAACAGTGCCCTGACACTGGCTGAGAAGGTTGTGTGATTTGATCTTTTATTCAGTGGTGAGATAACCAAAATGAGCAGATGAAAACAGATGCCTGCAACTGTCATGGCTGACACTGTAGGAAGAAGCAGACAGCAAAGAAACAAATGTGTTCACCGGCAAAAGTCCCATAAAGAAAAGTGAAGCCGAATAAGGAAAATGAGTCAGGGGATTTAAACAGGGTGGTACCTAAATAGCACACACACAAAAAATCTTATCCTAATTCAGCCTTGGTTCTCAGGATGTGCTTTTGATAACACTCACTAGAATATACTTGGAAATAAAGTTACTGTATTGAGATTGATAAATCCTTTGTTCAATGAAGTTCCCAGGGAAGCAGCCTTTCTAATATACAACTTAAAAGTATAATAAATCCTTGCCAAAATACTGTAACTAATGGAGAAGTTTAGAATCATCCTGTGATGTACAATATCTCTCAACAAAGAACACACAGACTTGGTCAAACCTGAAAGATTAGGAAGTTCTAACTAAAAACCAGGCAATGAGGTACACACGGCATAGTCCAGAAACTACCTGGCTCCACGTCTTGTCGAAACCCCCATCCTCTCACCTGACAGGGAGAGGCCAGGGTCATACAGACAAGCATCATTCCCTTGCTTTTCCCCACTTGCTCCTCCAGGGCTGGAGGCCTCATATAAGTGAGATGAACTCAGTGGGGTAGAACCCAGGGCAAGGGCAAGGTTCAGTTTGCTGCCAAACAGTCTTCTGATTTAAAGTCTGAAATGCCACCTAAGGCCACAACCTATCCAAAACATTTTGAAACAAAAAGCATCAATGTTACAATTAATCAAAGGGAAAAAAAAGAGAGAGACTTGCTTGAAAAAGAATGCAAGTTACAGCTGCTTCATTAACAAGAGTCAATATATACTTACTGAGCAGTTGTAACTGACTGCAGATCTTAAGACGGAATTCCACAGAGTGCACCCTTTAAGGAATGCACTGGGTTATAGAGTCCTTTGTAATGCCCCAGACTCCAGAATCCAATAAACCCTTCACCTAACACAGCACTGTTTCCTCCTCAAACTCTATTTCTCTTCATATTTTTCTGCTTATCTGGGAGGTTATTTCTAAGGTGAATTTTCCATCGATCATTTTCTTATATCCTATTCTTACAAAGCATTCCTTTAAGTTGATTAACTCCAGGGTTTTCCAACTTAATGTTACCTTATTCACTTGGGGAAATGCGTTAGTATACTAAACTCAAATAACTAGAAATGTACTTTAATTTCCAAAAATAATTTCTTATATTTCAATCTGATTGATGACTCTATCCCTGTACCTTACACGATCCACTGGTCTTTACCTCACTGTGTAAACCATTTGTGATGAGGGATTTCCCTCTGTATGCTTTGATTACTATTAAAGAACTGCTTTGAGCCTATAGCAGAGCAGGGTGGAGCAGAGTTAGGCAGCGAGGACTGGACTGAATGCTGGGAAAAAGAAGGGCAGAGTCAGAGAGAAGCCATGTAGCCCACCCTCTGGAGACAGATGCTGGAAACTTTACCCGGTAAGCCACAGCCACGTGGTGGTACACAGATTAATGGAGATGGGTTAAATTAATATGTAAGAGTTAGCCAATAAGA
>LOJH01002295.1:0-10977 GCA_001685095.1 Ellobius talpinus | reverse complement strand
CTAATGGGCCAAGCAGTGATTTAATTAACACAGTTTCTGTGTGATTATTTCAGGGCTGAACAGCCGGGAACAAACAAGCGGCCTCCTTACTACACATTTGACTCACCAACTTCAAAGAAAGACACTAATTATCCAATACCCTTTTCGGCCTAGGAAACTCTTTGCTCAGAATTCATGGAGGGGACCTTTAAGATATCAGCGATTAAAAATGTCAAACATTTAATAATGCTGAAAAGAAGCACAAACTTCTAGAAGAAGCTAATCTTGCCAATTCTCAATTAATTACATCCCAGGAGAAAACAGCTGCATTTTTATAAACAACAAAAAACTCAAAGTCAGAAGCATGCAATTTTAACATTTTAAAAACCTCAATAGTAAATGTCCAACCAGAAATCCAAGTTAATGAACTAATTTTCTGAAAGCATAAAACACTGCACCTACAACTGATAAACTGATTCACAGTTTACAGAATACATATGAGTTAAACATAAGGAAACTATAGCAAAGAGAGCATAACACAATGGCTAAAATGATGGCAGAGCTGCACTATAAAAACCATAAGATGTTTAATCCTTAACCTGTTTTTCTTCTGGTTGCTTTGTTACATTGTCCAGCCAAAGGTGTTAAAAACAAATGCAGGTGTGTTTATACCTTTTCTTCCACTGCAGCAAAACTCTGCACAGCATAGTGCTGTTCCCTGTAGTCATTTAGTGACATAACTCAGTGATACTGTGTTCATCTATAATGTCTAATTGGCACCACTACCCATCCGCAGCACGTCTGTCACATGCACCTTTGTAATTTATGCCAATTTTTTTTAAAGAAAAGTAGCAATTTCCTAGCATCCATTTACTCTCACTCTTAGGGTTTTATGTGAAACTTTATAATGTAGACAATTATGGCATTTAGTGCAAAGATGGACCACTCCATCAATAAGCGACGAGAACCTGAAGTACCTATTTATAAAATCAAGCTAAATATATCTTAGTTTCTCTTCTGGACCAATTACGCCCTTTTAATTGAACTTCAACATATCGCTTTACTGAACTATTAACAAAGGTTCTGTGTTAATATGTGTAAGGCATTCTGAGTGTAGTGTGTGCTGAGTCCGGTGGACCCTCTAGAGGGAGGCATGCACATCTCCCACCATTGGTGAGGCTTTATCTTTGCCAAGTGTCAGGTGTCCTCATTCCCAAGGTATTCTGCAATGGCATCAGTTAGGGATTGAACTAAATATCATGTAAGCAGGTGAATTTATTAATACAAAAGTGTTGGCTTCTGTGAAATTAATTTTGAATGTTCAGAAAGAATCCAATAAAACTGGTTACTAAAAACATCTGTCATCAATTTAGGGCTGGGTAATAAAACAGCTGAGTTAGAGGAAAAATTAAGCATCTCCAGCGCAGGCAGATTTCTGTGCCAGGGAAGTGGGAAAGCATCTTACATAACAGAAGTCGAGCTCACATAAAATGCACTTCAGTGAACTCCTTTTTAAAAAGATTCTTAATTTTCATTTTGATTTTAGGTGTGTAAGTGTTTACCCACATGTGCGCTATATGCATGCCTAGAGCCTGTGGTGGCAAAAAAAAAAAAGGGCATTTTGGATCCCCTGGAACTGGGGTTGCAAATGGTTGTGAGCTGCCACACGGGTGCTGGAACTTGAACCATGGTCCCCTTGAAGAGCATCCAGTGCTCTTACACACTGAGTCACATCTTCAGCCCCTTCAGGAGTCTCGTATGAACTGTAGGAACAACTCTCCAGATTTCTTCCATTAGTGTTTTCAGGGAGAAGACAGAAAGGAAAAAATGCCTTGAGGTCTAAGTGTGGCTTAATATTTGAGGATGGGAAGAACAAAGCCCATGGCTAAAACTCAGTGAACAATGGAGCTCGTGAGAAGGGAGGGGCAGCCACATACTTGTCACTTGGAAATGGTGCAGGGCAGGACATACATATTGGAGGGAAACCTCTCCACATACCCAGTGGAGAAACAACCACCCTATACAAAGGAGAAAATGAAGCTAGAGGCCCAGTAAGATACTTAAAAGGTGGGGTATGGTGGAGCACACATTTAATCCCAGCAGTAGTGAGGCAGGCAGAGGCAGGTGGTTCTCTGTGAGTTGGAGGCCAGCCTGATCTACATGGGAGTTCTTGGACAGTTCAGACTATTTAGAGAGACTCTGAGAGAGAGAGAGAGAGAGAGGCTTATAAGAATGTCTATAACCATTTAAGAAAGAAACTGAAGAAGATATCAGAAGATGGAAAGATCTCCCATGCTCATAGACAGGTAGAGAGCAAGCAAGTAGGTGAGAGGGGAGGATTTCTCTAGGAGGGGGAAATAGAATAGTCAAAATATCAAAACTCCATAACATTAAGTAATAATCTAAAATACAGAAATGCAAAAAGAGTTACCAAAGAGGTTTTTGCTTGTTTGTCTTCTGTTTTGTTTGTTTTTGAGGCAGGGTCTTTCTATGTAGCCCCAGCTAACCTGAAATTCACTACGTAGACCAAGCTGGCCTTGAACTTAATGTCTGCCTCTGCCTCCTTTAAAGGCCTGTGCCAGCATGCCTGGCTCACCCTAGGTTTTTAAACACAGTTTTCATAGGATGTCATAATTTTTAACAGTCTAAAACTATAATTATTTTATAACAGAGATATGCCCAAATTTAAAACTTTAATAAGTAAAGTCCTTGTAGAATTTTTACACTAAAATTATAAACCAATGATTTCCAAAGGTCCACACAATCTACATAAAGTAACAAAACTGCAGAATGTTTCCAGACGCCAGCTAAAAGGCAGAAGAGACAATAACAACTATAATGACAGAACCAAAGCTATTCCTTCTGAGTCCAAGTTCTTCATTTTATTTTCCTAACTTGATTTATGTTTTTACAAAAACAAAGAAATAAATCTAAAATACCTCAATTAAAATCTACCATTCTATCTTTGCAGACAATAGAGAACAAGAAACCAGCTTTTCTCTTGGGGGGCTGTTATTAATCAGCTTCTGTACTGATTTAAGTTTTTCAAAACAAAAAAAATGTCAGTTGCCAAATATGAATTATCATCTCCTCAGCATCCTAAAATTTTACCTATGAATGCAGCCATACTCAGAGGAAAATCTATAGACTTCTACTTTGTTATCTTTTGAAATAAGAACATGAATTAATGATTTAGAAAGAAATAACTAATATTAACAGTTATTTCATTCAGCCTACAATGCTACTGAGAAATCAATGTAGCTAGGCACTGGTCTAAAAAGAGGCTAAAAATAACACATATAAAAGAGATGTGGGCACACATAACACACATACGCATGCATATAATTACTCAAAATGTTTTTTATAAACATGGTTTTACTTGTTGACAGTGAAGAACAGATACAGAATGAATTTTTACGCTAAAAAGATAGTGCTGGAGACTGAACCGAGGACCTCCTATGCACATGCTAGACAGGTACTCTTCATCATTAACTGTGTGTGCGCGTGCACATGCCATGGTGGCAGATATATGGAAGGCAGATGACAGCTAATGAGTCATTGTTCTCCTTCCACGTGGGCCATGAGGATTGAATTCAGGTCACCAAGCTTGTTGGGGAAGCACCTTCACCCTGAGCCATCTCACTGGCCCCAATTTAGTTCTTATAACATTTTCTTTGCATGCATCTGAATTAAACAAGCATCTAAAACACACATTTAGAACAAAGGGCATATCTTTTTATATAAGTAAAGCAGACGAGACATTCACTCAGTTCCAGTACTTAAACTAAACTGCCAGCAATTATGAACCTCCTCACTGAGCACTGAAAAGATTCTGAAAGCATGTCTGAACGCATTGCCACAGTGAGTTCAGAGGACAACAAACAACGTGTGAGAAGAGAAAGCCAAACCAACAAGCAAACAGTAGCAAAGACATGGCATCCTCCAGAACTCAGTCTAACAGAAACAAAACAATGGGCATGGGGTGTGACTCCATGCCTGTAACTAGACTCAGGGCTCTACTGTACACATTGGAAGATTTCTGAGGTCTGCATCAAGTAAAAAGCAGCTGACAGAAATTAATCCTAAAATGACCCACATAATCTGACACCATAGTAAATCCATCCACAGTGGAACCTGTGGTCCCCAGAACCCCCATCCATCCCATATGCTTTAGTTAGATATTGTTTTAAAATATTAGGTAGTTATTAGGAATATGTTCAATGACCTTCAGGAAATATGCTAATACTGTATGAATGCAAAGAAATCTTAGCTGACGAAAAGGAACTGTAAAGCAATAAAAATAAAGAAGAACCAGGTTGAGAGAGGATCTGAAATGAAAACCCAGCTCTTGACAAACTTAGATATGCGGAAATAAGTGTCAGGGGCCCACTGGACACAGCAGTAGGAATGGCCTGGTCTGAAAAACACCAGAGACAAAAGTTGATGTAATGAAAATGGCTTTAGCCGTCTGGGAAATGGCAGAAGGTGATGTAAAGTACAGGTGTCACAAGGCTCAGGAGGAAGGTAAGAGAATGGGCGAAAAACGTGTAAATTTCTCAAAGCCAACAAGACCCAGCAAGTTCAATACAGCCTAAGCAAGGGAACCACAGACAAAAGGACACTGTAGCAGAGCACAGAAAAAACATGCTGGACTCCAAAAGCGAGAAGAAAGGCTTCAAATCGGTCTGAGAAAAACAATACAAATAGAATACAAATGGCTATTGACATGTTAGAAACATGAGAGAGAAGAAACAAAGAGCTGGGGAAGGGGGAAGGCACATGTTTATGGAACTTAAAAATTAATGCTATATCCACTGAAACTACACTTGCAAAATAAAGAAAAATGTAAATTTAGATAAATTAAGATGAAGAAAATTTACCACCAGCAGCACTGGGCTCCGAGAAACAGAAGGGAAATGAGATCGGATGGGGACTGGACCTGGGGACCTTCCAGAAGGGAGTGAGTGGGTAAGGAAATGGAACCTACGTGAATACAAAATAATCCTTACATATGTGCATATTTCTCCTAATTTATCATCATCATCATCATCATCATTATTATTGGTTTTTCAAGACAGGGTTTCTCTGTGTAGCTCTGGGCGTGTGCCACCCACCATCCAGCAGGTCTCCTAATTTTTAAAAGACATTTTATTATTTTTAGAGCTATATACCAAAAGTACACTTGCTCTTTCATATGCTGGTGGAAAGGCACTGGTACAACTGGCCAGACAGCTGGAAAGACAGTTGGACAGACAGCTCAACAGCAACTTATAATATTTGTCTTATAATTACAACTGACCCAACAGTCCTATTTACCTGCGTATTCCTCACAGGAAATGAAAACATAGTTCCCATCAAGACTTCAATGTCCGTATCAGTCCCCAAAAGGGACTCACTGGCTATACACAGGGAAAGGGGAGTTTGTGGGCATTAGGACAAACATATATCACTGTCAGAACCCCTTCAACTCCATATTTAATGTGCAGTGACTTTATGTAAATATATGCGGGGCTATGGATGCAGCCCAACTACTCACCTAGCATGCACAGCGAGTTTGAGTTTCACAAATGGGGTGTTGTAGTGAACTTCCATAATCCTGGCATTTGGGAGGGAGAAGCCAGAGGATCACAAGTTCAAGGTCATCCTCAGCTACACAGTAAGTTTGAGGCCACCTGGGGATATATGGGACCCTGTCTCAAGGTAATCAAAGAAAGCAAATGACAGTACCCTTCAAGGAGTTCATGATTTTGAAAGGTGGGAAGACACAAAAACAAATTACAAAAGTAAAATCAAACGTTCCACTGAATTAAACAAAATAGTGTTTGTGGGGAAAGACCATGCTTGCCTTACAGAATTAAAGTCACATGGAGGGAAATGACCTTTATTTAGACTGACGCTTGAAAGATAAGGTGTTTCCAGGTAGACAAAGAACATTTCAGTGATGGGGATACATCTTCTAAGTCACGGGCTATAGAAGAGCCTGGCGTGCACAGATGGGAGATACTAAGTGTTGCTGGGACTTCACAGAGTAAAGGTCAGGAAAGAGTGGAAAGTTACCAAGTGACTTTTACCAAGGTAGAGAATTCAGATGTCTTTGTAAAGAGAGAGTGGGAAGGTTTTCTACCTTCCTTCAAAGTTAAGATTTCTCTAAAATCAGTTTGATAAACAATGCAGAAGACAAATTCTGGTATCAGGATGCTGAGCCAAGAGAAATGTTAACACTGCTTCAACAGAAAAGCAAGACAGGCCAGTTCAAGGCAATGCAAAGGCAAGAATAGATTCCATACACTTCTAAGGTCAAAATGAGAAAATCAGTAATAGATTGTATGTTGGGAGACAGAACACTTGGGAGACAGAGGCAGGCAGATCTATCTCTCTATCTCTGTGAGTTCAAGGCCAGCCTGGTCTACAAGAGCTACTTCCAGGACAGACTCCAAAGCTACAGAGAAACCTGGTCTTGAAAAACAAACAAAAAGAACTATAATTAGTTATGTTAAAAATCCAAGTATAAAATGAATGTTTTTCTGTTGAAAATTATCTATTTTGAAGATATTTTCAGATTTCACTCAAAATGTCAAAATGTCCATTTTTGTTTCTTCATACATATCCATCCCCTTATATATCAATTCAAAAATTAAGAAATTTAGTACTTATGCTATACCGGATAGTATACACACAGAGGCAGCGACAGAATGTAACACCCAATCTTACTGCTCATCCTCACCAACTAAGAACCACCTGCAGTTCCAGGGGCTTGAAGTGGAAACCATGCTGCTTTTACCAAACCTTAACACGCAGAGACGAAGGCATATATCCTGCTGAGGAATTTTCACAGTTAGACCAAACCTAGCCCTGTTGTAGTTCACTACAACACCCCATTTGTGAAACTCAAACTCGCTGTGCATGCTAGGTGAGTAGTTGGGCTGCATCCATAGCCCCGCATATATTTACATAAAGTCACTGCACATTAAATATGGAGTTGAAGGGGTTCTGACAGTGATATATGTTTGTCCTAAGGCCATTTGTCCAAACCAAAGGCCATTTCTTTGCTTCTGTTACGTAAAAGAAAGGATTTTAAAAAGAGAAAGAGAGAGACATCAGGAAATTGAGTTAGACGTGTGTACAACCAGTCCCTCTAAACAAAATCCCGGGAGGCGAGAACATATGTTTTCAATGCTGCTCATGAATATTCACTAGGAACACCAGCCAATCCCTAATACTCACGACATCTTCTGCACTACAAGTAGAGGTTCCTACCCAAGGAAAGATTCCTTAGCTGTCCCTGCTTACCCAGGACCTTCGAAGATGCTCCTGTTGCCAGGCCTTTCTACACACTTACGTCTAATGTACACGGCTATGTGCGATGCCATCACCCGGCTTTCCTCCCATTCTCCACCCTGCCCCACAAATTCGCCTCTTGCCAAGTCAAAACCTATACTAAAAAAATTACACTTACCCCATGGAAATAGAAATTAATACCATCCCAAGTCTCTCTATAAATCTAAATATACTAGAAAACAATCTCACAAAGTTAATAGATTTTTTTCCAGAAATATAATATTCATTACTAGTTAATAAGAAACTTTGCATGACCCCACAAATGAAAACCATACCAGGGCCTTGTGCAAGGACATTTAAACGCTTTTCTAATATGACTTTATGGGAAGCATATTGCAAAGTGGCTACAAAGACGGGCAGGCGTGGTGCCAAGACTGCCCCCGAACCTGCCATTCTTACACGTAAGAGTCTCCCTGAGACAGATTAAAAAGTGTGCTGTGTTCACAAGAAACCACTCAGGATCCCATAGTGGAAGCTATAATTCTGCAATGTATACGGGTGTGAAAACCCCATAGCAAACACCATCAGTGCAGATAATTGATATACTGCTGATAATTGCAGCAAACTTCCCTTCAGCAGTGACCCTGAGGATGCTGTTTGCCTCAGAGGAAGGCAGGTGATAGGTACCGCTGGGAAGGAACTTAGAATTGGGTAAGAGGTCACCCCACAGCTGCGGAATGAAGGCACTAGGGCTTGGGGGAGGAGCGGCACACAGGACTTTTCCATGCGAATGGAGACATTTTAGATCGCAGGCCTCCCCCATGTTACTGCATCATCGATCATAGGAATATGAATAGAGCCCTAAAAGCTATAGGGGTCAGGGTTCAAAAAAGAAGCAACAGAGTCCCAGTAATTAATTCCTAATGATGTGCACCACACCCTCTCCCCCCACGCTCAAGCCTCTACACCATTAATGAAATCACAAGGACAGACATCAAAAGCGCAGGCTTCTAATTATCATCAGTTCATTACCACCCCAGGGGAAAATGGTCACCCCTCCTCCACAGGTTACAAACACACTTGCCCAACTCCATGCTTTAGAAGAGCAAGGAGACACAGCAGTGAAGTTCCTGGGGTTTGGAGGGAGACTGGATTTGAATGGCTGGAGCTTTATTTTTGTTTAAGCTACTAATTCTCCCTTCCCCTGGCATGTCAGTTTCCTCATCTAAAAAAAAAAAAGGACAGGGTTGGGAGGACATAACACCACACACACACACACACACACACACACACACACACACGCACACACACACCTTGATTGAAGCTGTAAAAGTGTAAAAGAAGTGTTTGGCATTGTTCCTAGACTCATGGCGATTCAGCTCTGCACACACTAGGGCTCCAGAAACACAACAGGGATGTAATGTCCCTTCCTGAGCCAGAGAGCACACTCCACTCTTTCCACATTGTGGGGAGGAGATAGAACACTGCCTCTGGTTACAACAGTTAGCAGAGACATTCTGGCTCAGGACTGCTATACCAAGTCCTTCCCCCTCCCTCTCTCCTTCCACCTTGTCTTCCAATGACAATAGTAAATTACGCTTTAGGAAGACAAAATTCAAACAGATAGTAATTTCATTGTTTGTTAAATAGCAGGGGCACTAGAGATGTTTATATAGAAAGTGAAATTATAGCCCAACGGATGAACTTTCCACATTTTCTCTCTTGTCCTGAAAGACAAGAAAGTTTATTATTGTTTAAGTTTTCTGAAATGTATCCCCAAATTCTACACATTTGAAACACTTCAAAACTGTCAGCTTTAGGACAATCTTGATGCCAGCCTTTGAAAATGTGCCAACTTCCTATTGTAAAATATGTTCCTCATCACTCAGCTCATGTAAATTACCCATTCAAAATGGACTAAAAATCAACATAATTGTTCTGATTTTAAGTTTTGGTTTTTAAGCTTTCATTTTTCAAAAGTATAAAATCACCTCACAGGGAAAAGTTCTTACAGGACGAAAGGCAACAGTTTTCATTTGGTTGAAGACAAAACTAGAAGCAAGGTGCGGGCTGCCCAGTGCAGAGACCTCCATTACCCAGGCCACTAAGACCCTCACATGGACAATCAAACCAAGAGAAGAATGACGAAGCCGTACTTCGGGCTTCTTAAGAAGCTCTGAACTTGGTTATTTCTTAACCCAGCACTATTATCTCTAATGGCCCAATCATCTCCAGTACCATTAGGTGTCCAGGGAGCCTTATTAACTCTTTCGGGCCATTAGGGTACCATTATGAAGCATTAAGGACTAGAATCTAATTACAGTTGATTAAATGGTCTCAGTGCTCCCTAAGTACTAATGAGCCAAAAAAAAAAAAAGCTAATTTTCTATCAGGAAGCACAGGGTATTTTATTTCAAACTTTACTTAGCCTTCAAAAATTTCACAGTGTCCCATACATTTACAGAATGTGAAACTTGACAATAAGGTCAATTTTGTAAATGTTTTGAGACAGGCTCTCTCTCTCACTATGTAGTCCATGTTGACTGGAACTCACGGTGATGCTCTTGTTTCAGCCTCTCAAGTGCTGGGGTTTATAGATGTAAGCTACTATACCTGGTTATTAATGTTAAGATTACATTAATCCAGCCAGGAACAATAGATTTTGCTAAGGGAAACGTGTTCTCTCGTGCAATGGCTCCTTCCAGTTCAGTTATGTCAAAGCTAAAATCTATAAACACGAAGTGGCCCACTATAGCCTACCAAAGTCTGTGCATGTTTTTCACTGGATAAAATAAAAGAAGCAATTTCATTATAACTCTAAAATTTCCTTAGAAAGCCCACACTCATGTCTATATTAATTTAGTGAGAGATATATAGATAAATACATTGTGGTCAGGTTGTAGCTTTAAATTACTCTGGGTTGTACAGGGTAATAGCTTTCGGGTTGCCTCTTCAACTAAGTGAACCCAACTTACAATGCAGCTCTTGGCTCCACTGTGAGAGCCAGAGCTAAGGCAAATGATTCTTCATCGTCCTCCTACAGGGAATCCACCAGTGCCTGTCCAGCACACAGGACAAGGCACAGAAAGATCAACTTACACCAGTAAAAAGTGCCACTATTGGTCAGCTGGTGGGAGTGTCAGCCACTGTGCAAATTATAATAGAAGTCCCTCTAAGAACTACAAATAGAACTAGAAAATCCCCAAGATACTCTCCCCGCCCCCCAAAAAGAGAAACCTGGCCCATGAACTTATCAAACACTAGAACAAAGGATGCAGAAACCTCACCTTGGTCATATAGAAGCTATACATAACAACAAATGCTGACCCATCATTAGACAAATGGGTGAGAAGAGCACAGGACGGTCCAAAACTCTACCTGCCCAAGGATCCCATGCGCTGTGATGATGCCCTGGCTGGATGTAGCCCATTGAAACTGCAGTGAGCCGCATCCTCAGACAGCTCTGTCTGGAATGGCCTTCCTTTAAGTTACCATCTAGCCTGACCACCTGCAATGACTGCTCCCTGCTTTTGCCTTGATAGGTAGAGAAAATGGAGGATATTTTAAAAGCTTCCAGATAAGTGCCCTTCCCTAATTTAAAAAAAATCTTTCCTTTTATTAAAAATCTTATTGAACTATGAAAAGTTCCAAGAACTCACAAAAGACCAAGGATTGATGGAGGAGGGTCATCTGTCTATGTGTTACTTTCATTGGTTAATA
>LOJH01002294.1:19701-32902 GCA_001685095.1 Ellobius talpinus | reverse complement strand
ATAGATAGATAGATAGATAGATAGATAGATAGATAGATAGATAGATAGAATCCTGCCATATAATCCAATTCATGTTACTTTCACCCTTCTGGGTACCTATCCAAGTTAAATTAAATCAACATATCAAAAAGGTACCTACATGGTAATATTTGCTGAGGAACTGCTCCGAATATCTAAGATATAGAGTCTGATTAGCTGCTCATCAACTGACAGTGAACAAAGAAAGTGTGGGTATTTTTCAACCATAAAGAATAAGATCCTCTCATCTCAGCAGAGTGATGAAGCTGAAAGATATAGTTAAGTGGAATAAGCCAGACACAGATGTCACACATTCTCGTATATGGAATATACTAGCATGAGAAAATAGAGTAATGATTTCTAGACATTGAGAGGGGAGCAGGTTGCAAAGAGGAGACTGGATTTGATCACTGCATTCTATACACACATGAAATTTCACACTGCACCATCACCAAAGTGTGAAGGCAGTGCATATTAGTAATATGGAATTATAGAACACATCCTCACTATAGTGACAGTCGTTTTCTGTCACCCCTGGGGGAATAAAGGTGGAGTCACAGATGTTTGCTGAGCACCTGATTTGCGGGTTGAAAAGGAACCTTTTGACATGGACCTTCTTAAAAGCTGAATTAGCTGAATTATCAGAGCTAATAAAAGTGGCTCTAGCAGAAACACAGCTTTGCTCTTCTAAAAGGTCTGTTGACAAAGATGGTCAGCATTTGGAAAAGACCCTGAAAATAATGTTTTGAGTCAATATATTTCTTTTTTCCTTGACACACTAATGTATTCTCACAAACATGACTTCATGGTGTTGTGTCTCGGTAAACCATGTCTTTAAGGATCTGAAAACTTTGTAACCACATGCTACAAACATGTGGATTGCATGTTTGTCTTCAGAGACAAAGGTGGGCTTTGAGTAGTCAGAAAAGGCACTTGGCAAGACCTTAGCATTCCGTGTTGGCAAGCCAGGCTGGGAAAAGAATTGAGAAAGTGAGGGGAGGCGCTGTAGAAGGCTTGTCCTCAAGAGCTGCAAGACAGCTCAGTGGGGGACAACTCCTGAAGTCAAGCCTTGTGACCTAAGTTTAATGTCATCCCAGGACACAAATAGAAAGAACTGCTCCACAAAGCAGTCCTCTCACCTTCGAATGCATGCAGGACCTCCAGATAGACAGACAGACAACTTGCACACAACTTGCAACTCTAAAATGTAAATTTAAAAACAACGTAAGTTACACAAGAGAAAGACGCTGGATTCAGTCCTTCATTTACAGGAGATAAGGACCCAGTATGGAGCTGCCACCCTGTGTCCTCACCCTGAATGCTGGACACAAGGAAACGTTTACATACTTAGAGAGGCGAGAAGGAGCAGAAGGTGAGGGGTGACCGCAACCTAGCCTTGGTCACAGTAGGGGCCAAGGGGATGATGTGGAGTCTTCTGAGTCCCTGAGTAGGTTCTCTAGGCTGTTTGTTCCTCAGGAAGTAACCCCTTGACCCACTTCTCCATCCCCTCTCAGCAGAGATGGCTGAGTCACCTCACTAAGCTTTTTCGGATGCTACTGGTCACAGGATGGTTGGCTTCGAACTGCTTTATAAGGGAAGGGAGAAAAATCCTTCTCCGTCTGTTTGCTCAAAATCCTCTAGAGTTGAAAACCAGATCCAAAGCCAAAGGAGAAATTAAAGGAAGTGTTCTCTTGATTGACTGACTCAAAGTTCCACTTTACATTTTTGTTTTGTTTTGGCTTTCCTCCAATTTTTTAAATTTCTTTTTCCTTTAATGAAACCCAAAGCCTCCCTTTGGCTTGAGGTTCAACATGAACAGGTTCCCCAGACCAAGCACATTGCCGGTTTGTTTTCATTCCCCAAACACACATCCTGTCCCTGCCTTGCCCTCTGTAGGGCTCTGAGTCATGCCTGAGAATGGCCCTAATTCTGTCACCAGTGGCCTGGACCTTCCACATAGGCAGGGCCTTCTCCAGCCCTCATGGCTTTTTCTCCACTGCTAAGGGGCTGTTTCTGCTAAGGTAACCTGGATGAGTTGAGGGATGGAGCCGTCTCAGTCAGTTCCAACAAAAACTTCTCATTTGCTCCAAATGCATAAGAAGGCCAAGAGCAAGGTACTCAGATTCCTATGTGTATTCTCTTTCTGTTGCTGCAATAACGAGTAACCACCAGGTTATTGATTTAAATAAAATTATATGAAAATTTATTTTCATATGAATGTACAGCTTAGAAATCTAAAATGGGTCTTACTGAGCTCAAGTCAGTGCAGCAGCAGGCTGGCTTCCTTCAGGGAGGCTGGAGGAGAGAACTCGCTTGCCTCCCCCAGTTCTTGGTGCTACCTATGTTCTCTGGCACGTGGTCCATTCTGTTGCCATGTGAGGTGACATCCTCCTGGGCTCCAAGGATCAGTAAGAAATGCCGTTAAGGTACCATATTAGTTCCTTCTGTGTGGCTTTGGCTGAAAGGCTTGATGTGATGAGGAGGAAAAATGTAGTTGCTCACGGTCACAGGAGTCTCAGCCACCGTGGCGGGAACAGTACGGCACAGAGCTCTTGCTCATGGCAACAGAGCGGGAGGCGGAGGCTGTGTAGGCCACTGCAGTTCAGGACTCAGACAGATGGCAGCAGGAACCAGGAGTCTGGTGCACTCTTCAGAGACGTATCAATCTTCTTCTAACCAGGTCCCACCCCCTAAAAGCTCTTCAGCCCCCAAAACAGTGCCACCAACTGGGGAACAAGTGTTCAAAACAGAAACCTGAGCGAGGCGTTTCAGATTCAAACCATGACAGAGACAATTATTCTACTCCACATAGTTTTTAATAACCTGCTTCCCACGAAAACTTGTCACCATGCTGACTTTGGGGTGCTTTCCTGATTCTAGTCCTCCATGTCCTTGCTGCACCCCCACTACTACACCCTAATACCACTCTGCTTTCTCTGGAGTCCCTCTGAACTCTTACACACAACCTCCTGGTTATACCTCTGTGCACACAGTCTAAAATGGCCCACACGATCTTCCCCAGTGTGGATATGTCTCTGCCACCACCCAAACCCTGCTCAAAAGAGCCCTCACTCCTCAGATGGTTTCCACATGGGGAGAAATGTCCTTCTTTTTGTATAACTTAGTAACGCTGTTGCTTCCTCCGACAGAGTAGCTGGTCCCCTCTGGCCTTCCCAGACTCTGTCACAGCACGGAGCAGGATGACTGTAATTATTTGCTTACAGGCGTCCATACCAAAGGCTCCTGCACACCGTCAGGATGCGGTTGTCCTCTTTTCCTAGATCCAGTGCTCTCTGGTGCAGCACGAGCGCAGGCTTAATAAATGCTACTGTGTGAGTAGATGGACACAAAGCTCAACTTTGCCCACAGGCGACGAAGATAAACCCAGCCCCCTCCCAAAGTTTAGTTAAATAGTTATTAAAAACAAAATGTATTTGATGTTTAAACTAGTCCTGTGACATATTCCAAAAGAAGTACTTTATCAAAGTTCTATGACATTGTTTTTCGTCCTTTTACAGGAGTGGTTCTCAACCTGTGGGTCATGACCCCTATATGGGTATCTACATTACAATTCATAACGGTAGCAAAATTACAGTTATGAAGTAGTAGCAGTTTTATGGTTGGAGGTCACGACAGCATGAGGAGCTGTATTAAAGGATCACAGTGCTAAGAAGATTGAGAACCACTGAAGTACAGTTTCCAAAAAGTCTGTGTCTTGGCCTGCTTTTCACATTAGTGTAGACTAGAGATCGCTTAAATGATAGTATATTGGATAAACAGGCTAGCACCTTCTCTTTCCATAAGGATGGGTTTCAGGTGATGTGAGCTTCTTCACCTTGTTGTGTCTTTGTTGTTCCTTCTGTCTCCAGCATGGAGGATGTTTCAGACAAACTGTTGGTGTTGCCAAAGAGGGAATTCCAGCCAGGTCTGGTAGGTTCTGCTTAAGCATTAAGTTCAAGGTGAGAAGTTATGGTGAGTTAAAATAAAAGCGCAGATAAATTAAATCCCCCCCAAAAAAATTTGAAAAAGAGAGGACCAAGTAGGGTGGCTGTATCCCAGCACTCGCAGAGACAAGCAGGGATTTTCAGTGCAAGGCCAGCTTGATCTACATAGCATTTGCAGGCCAGCCTGATCTACATAGCATTTGCAGGCCAGCCTGATCTACATAGCATTTGCGGGCCAGCCTGATCTACACAGCATTTGCGGGCCAGCCAAGGCTGCATCATGAGAACCTGCCTGGAAAACAGAAGGAGCAAAGGAAGCTACTAGAAAAGGAAGCTACCGGGGTGAAGCGAAGCAAGCTGAGCAGACACAGATGGAGATGTGGCTGAGGAACTAAGTGGAATAAAGGCTTCACTCAGTCAGAGTCCGTGGTTTCCTGACAGATCATCATCAGGGTCCAGTGGGGAAGGGTGGAGAGAGTTCAGGTGGGAAAATCACCTGTATTTGCAGAAATTCCAAGACTGACAGAGATCCTCAGCCCGTGTCTCGGTGACCAGGCAAGAGCGGAGTGGTAATAGGCATACATATCTGGCCAGGCTCGAGGACGTTTTAGACAGAAATGGACACCAAAGCCTGTAGGTGGAGATTACCGCGGGTGAGACTGCATGCCGGGTAAAGTGGCCTTGGAGATCACCGTGGGTGTCTCTGTGTTGGAGTCATTTGTGAGCATACACTGAGCAGGCCAGGCCAGGGCCCCCACTCTTGGGACAGGATCAGAGGTGCCCCTGACAGCCGATAAATGCAGGGCTGTTGCACCTGTTACCCCCAGGTGGTGGCATCAGGAAGCTGAGCCTGAGAAGCACCCGAGCCACACATCTGGAAGGAAGAACTGTGGGACGGCCCTGTCTCATCACAGGAACAAATACTCCTTTTACTAGATGGCCGGTAAAGAGGCCTATTCTATAAAGCCCAACTGAGGTTTAATATGAGAGTGAATGTTGAAATCAGCCATTACTCATTTTTTATGAGGGTGGCAGCATACAGGATGTGTGCTTGTCAGCCCGTGTGCACGCCCTTTGGGTGTGGCGAGCACTTGGCTGCCTTGCTAGTAGTAAACTTGATGATATAATTGTCATAACCTGGGGACTCTTTCCAGGGGCTGTGTGTCCCCAGGTTGCGTACTTTTGTGTGTTTGTGTCCCTGATAACAAGCTGGAACCCCGAAGAAATGATTGATTTTTAGATATAAATATGTTCTATTGTTCTTGCAACACCCCCGGCTTCTTTAGGGAAGTTGGTCAAAGCTCACCTGCCCTGAAGCACAGACAGTCCAGTCTCTAGTTGAGTGAGTGACCACTTCTCAACTCCAGATATTTGTTGTCATGAGGAAAACAAGCGAGGATTGCCAGATTTTAAGATTGTTAGAAATACCATTTTCATCCGCTGTCGGGATTAGCATCTTCCCCCATCAGCTCTCATTTGCTTGTCTGTGTGGTCTAAGGATTTCCTCTTCCACCTGGCTCTCTCTTTTAATGACTTTGCTTAATGTAGATGACTGGTTCTTGACCAGGGGTGGCCTTCCTCTGGAATGGATGGACACTCAGTGGTCTGGAAACCTTTCTGGCTGTCACAGCTGATGGCTAGGGGTGGCTGCTGGCATCTAATGGGTAGAGGACTACGTCTGTGGCTAAGCATTCTGTGACACACAGGATTGTCCCTCCAGCCATGAATTATCCAAAACAAAATGACAGTGAGGTGGAGGAGACCAAATCCTTACTGTTCCTCTTTTTCTCCTTCCTCCTTCCCTCTCTTCCTCCCTCTCTCCTCCCCTCCCTCCTACCCTTTCTTTCCTTTCCCCTTCCCTACATGTCTCTCCCTCTCTCTCTTCAATCTTGCTCATATTCCCTCTGTTTTTGCTTCCTTCAGACTCTTGAGGATGTGGTCAGTTTCACATACAAGAAAATAGACACATGAGAATTTAAGAAGGAGAACCCCCAAACCTCCACTTCCATATTTTCTGATATGCGAAACTTAGGCAGCCCAAGCTTCTGCATGGAGAATTCACCCCTGGGTCTTTGCAAGGATGATGTAGGGAGCACATTCGAAAGAGTGGGATGCTCAGCTCTGTTTCCACAGCCTCTGAGCCCAAGCTTCTCATCTTTGCATTTTTCGCCATGAGTTTTCCTGTTAGATGCTGTTGCTTTTATGATGCTGTGCAGCACAAAAAGCTCTTAACCAACATTTGTGTCTCGGAAGTTAAAATGCACTTGTGGGTAAAGACTGAAAGCGTATGTTATTATGATGTTTAGCTCTGACTCCTGGACCAGGTAGCTAAATAATATATCCTATGCTGTTTTCCACCATAGGAATTTCTAATTTCCTCCATTTTTGGTTATAGTCTCCTATGTAGACATAAGGATCCTTTTGTAGTAGCTTCCTTCAGATACAAAGTAAAACTTTTGTTTTTATTCTAAAAACAAGAACAAAATATAAGAGGGGGCAAGAGAGAGAGAGAGAGAAAGTCCTTATATAGCTGATAATATGGAGAATTCGTTTGAGTCATTTCTTGTTTTAAACAGATGTGATTTAAATATTGTAAACTATTAACTCCCAAAGGTGACACCATGAAGGTGGCTGTAGGGATTGTGAGAGCTGTCTCAAATGCTGTCTGGAACATGGAGAGAGCATATTTGTACTACAGTAGTAACTGGCTTTGTCTCATGAAGAATTATTGCATATGCTTTTGTTACTAGAGTACTGATTGTAATGCAGAGTATTTTCGTTGTAGACATTAAACATCTTCTTGAAATGTAAAACTAGAGACTGATACGTGGCACTGCCTGGGAAAAGCATCAAAGCCTCTATGGGTATTCTGTTACCAGATCACAGATGTCCTCCCACATGCATGGGGCATTTCAGCCTCATACAAACACTAGTGACCGTAAGGAGTCTTTCTCGGTCCCACCAGCCAGCTCCCAAATAACAACAGGAAGACGTACTAATTCTGAAAACTTGGCCTTATCTTAGGCTTATTTTTAACCATCTCCTATATAATTTAAGTTAATCCATTTCTATTTATCTATGTTCTGTCACGTGCTGCCCATCCTGCTTCCTCTAGTTTTTAATGTGTGTGTGCATGCGAGTGCGTGCGTGCGTGCGTGCGTGTGTGTGTGTCCTACCTCCTCTCTCTCTGCCCGGAAGTTCTACCTATACCTCTTGCCTAGCTATTGGCTGTTCAACTGTTTATTACACCAATAACAGCAATACACCTTAACATAGTATCCACTCAAATACCTCACAGCAGACGACCTGAAGGCCAGCTGACCAAGAGCCCTGGAGGTCTTTAGCCTCCGACTTTAGCAGCTTCCTGAAAAACTATATTTTATCAATCCGAACTCTGTTTGGATAGCAAGCCCCTTGCTCCCACTCTGCCTGACCCTCTGCTTTATACCCACGCCTCCATGGAGGACACTGACCTGATTTTGTTCAGACAGGCTAGGTTGAACCTTGGCTGGAGTTGTTTTCCAGGGAGACGAGCCAATGCTGAGGCTGAAGATGAAACCCAGAAGCCTTGCTTGGTTCTTCTGAAAACCTTTCTTAGAGAACAGGGCTGCAGTGGTCACTGCAACTGGTTCGAGACAATCAGAAGGGTGTCCGTTCATTTGTTCATCTTCTCTTTCCTCCACTTTTTCAATGAGCTCTGGTTGCCATATGCTGTAGTCCGTACAGCAGAATGCTTGCACGGAAACCAAGGAAAGAGTTCAGAATTCATCATGATACTGGGCAGAGCTGCACGGTCTATCTCCATGGCCATGCTGTGAGGGGAGATTATACCTAACAGGGGATTTCCTAACACTAACTATGGGTCAAAAAAACAGACATTAACGACTGAAAATTCTCTGAGAGTTACAGGTTCCCGTCAGCCACATTCAAATTGGGAGGTGACGATTTAATTTAATTAATTGGTGACTAAAGATTATATTGAGGGTTAAAACTTGCCTTCTACATGGGTGCGTAACTTGAATCTTTTTGAAACTGTAACATGAAGCTGGCCTTTATCCAAGTCATCCATGCTGATCTGACTCTCAGTTTCCTTCAGGATCCCCTTCAGAGGTGGGGTGACAGGTCACCATGCCTCACCTAAAAGATCTTATTTGAACACTAAAAGCGGCAGCCATGAAATCCACCCATGAATTTTCTGATGAGCCACATGTAGGGGTGTGGCTATCACTATTTTCCAGCTGACTTTGGCATGAAGGGAAATCTACCTTGAAAACAAAAGCAAACGGTAAGGAGGCAGTGGTGAGGCAGGTGGTAGGAAGGGAGAAAGAAGATCTAGGCCTTTCCTTACCGGGAATGTACTTTAAAGTGTGTAAGCAAATTGCTCACACTGTTTCAAATGGAAGCTGAGATTCCCCAAGAAATGCTTTCAGAAAGACCTACTTTTCCTTCAGGAAGTCCTTACAACTGCAGCAAGTCCTCCTGTGGGCCCCTCACCTTCATGGCTTTCAAGCAATCAGAGCTGTAATCACTTATTTCCACAGAAGCCTGTGATTCCATCTCATGTCAGATAACAGAAACGCCGTCAGCGCATTGGCCTCTGGCTCAGGAAGAACTCCCTCTATACCTTGTTCTGCTGTTGCTCTTGCTTTTTAGTTTTGTGTTGTGAGGGAGTTGTTGTTTGTTTGTGTGTCTGTGTGTGTGTGTCTGTCTGTGTGTGTGTTTTGGCTAAATGGTGTTAATGTGAAGAATACTTTAGAAACGAAGACAGAAAGCGCAGTCTCTTAAAGAAGTTTTTGTTTAGCCTGCAATGCTGGACTGGTTTTGAGGGAGTCTCCAATGCTCTGGAATTTACACTGTGGCAGAAGACCAAAGGACGAAATAGAAGTAAGCCTTGTAAACAGCTGGGCAGGGCAGGCCCTGGCGGGCGTGGTTCTGCTCCCAGCCCAGCCTCGGGTCTGCAGGCTGACCCCTGTGCCCAGGAGCGCGGGGAAGGGAGACCAGAGAAGCCTCTGCATGCTGCCACTGAGCTGCTCCAAAACAGGCCAGTTTGGTTTGGCTCCTCTTGATCTGGGAGTTTTCAGACCAAGTCTACCAGTATCCTGAAGAGAACCCAGCCTAGAAAAATAACTTTTTTTCAACTGTGTGCATCATTGGCTACTATTAATTCTTAATTTAGACTCATTCTGATAATGTCAGAGGAATAAAATGTGGAATAATATTTATTTTAAAAGTTGTAAACATTGGCCTTTGTTTTTCCTTTCCTCAGACCTGCTTAGTCCCCTCCCTAGCCTGAGTGCATCCTGGGAACTCATCATGGCATGCTGCCCCTGGTCCTCCGGCACATTAGTGCTAGCTTGTCATGGGGAGATTTTTACATGCTATCTGGCTTCTTTATCTCATATTCCGAAACTGTTCTTAACAGCGGAGTGGCAGTCTTCAGAAACAATTCTGTTTCCAGTTGTCAAGTTTTGTTCCCTGCTGATTTCTGTCAGACTATCTGGCCTTTCCATTCCTTTTGCTCTTGAACAATTGAAATGATTTTTAAATCATAATGTTAATATTGATTAATATTGTTAATATGAATTATTTATAGTAACTAGTGTTAGTTAATGATATCAATTTATTATTTAATCACAACATAATTCAGGAAAACTTGCTCAGTTTACTTTTCATGTAAATAATATAAAAGATTACTTACAATCTGGTTCAAATTAAGGTGATTTTTTTCAATAAAACATGCTTCCAAGTAATTATTCTTGAAAAAATAATTAGAATTGCAGTGATAAAACTATGAGTAATTATTTTACAGAAACAATGTTGAACTGACAAGAAGGAACTAAGAAGGAAGAATTATTTTTCACGAAAATTAGCACTGGAGAGAAAACTTGGCTGGCCTTGGAGTCTGTGTATTTTTTTCATTCCCCATTGAGAGTTTTTATTTCTTCTACCTTCTTAGATTTCTTTTTATTTTTTGTGTGTTATGTTTTGCCCACATTTATGTGTGTATAAAATATATATGAATAAATTATATAAGTGTGTATACACACACAGTGCATTCATCCGTGCTGCCCGTGGAGGTCAGAAGGCATCAGATCCCCTGGAGCTGGAGCTACGGATGATTGCAAACCACAGGTTCTGGGAACCGAAATGGATCCTCCGCAAGAGCAGCAAGTGTTCTTAAGCACTGAACCATCTTTCCAGCCCAGCTTTTCATTTCTTATGCACGAAACTATGCAGTCTTTCTTGCCCAAAACTCTGAAATACATTGGAGTTAGACAGCTTTCTCAGGTGCCTCAGAATTCTCTGGTATGTGCCGTGTTTTAGGGACCCGGGATGCTATTGAGGAAACACGGAGACTACTGCAATCACGGAGCAACAGAGGCTCAGCAGAAGAGCATGCGGGAGCTTGAAGGGAGCACGGGCAAGGGATAAGTGCAAGGAGATGGCCATGCATTGGGTTGAAGGTGACCCTTGTGCGCTCATTGAAGAAATTCTGTACTGAAATGTCATAAAGATGGCACTATTGGCTAGGTGCTTCCCTTTGTGTCAACGTTTGAAACCCTGGGTCTCCGGCATACTAAACATGCTTTCTGCCACTGACCTCTACTCCAGCCCCCAACTATTCATTGTTCCTATATTTGATTTGCATAAGGTAGGTGTCATCGTGTTAACTACCAGTATGAGGAGGTCTGCACAGGACAGTCCTGCAGGTTTTCTCCTTAGCCAGGGGTCCTACTCAGTCTGAGCTCACCAGGGTTCTGAGAACTTGGGAGGACATAGCCCTTGGCGCAGTCCATTAAGCCAGGCCCAGGAGGCATTTCTAGGTCACTGCCTCCTTCTCATGCCACGTCCACCTCTGCAGCTTGTTACAATAGCAATGCTTCTTCAGAAACCATTCCTAATGAGTCTATTTACCTGGCATGCCAATGAGACTGCTCCGTGCAATAAACACTCTACTCATGATGTGCCAAGACGGCAGCTGTGGCGGCTGTTAAAGAATTTGCCCTTTGAAGGAGAGGTCTTTTCCTGGATGGCCATGGCAATTATTGTGTTAGTTTTTCTTATTTAATAATGTAATTTTTTATATTTCTGCTTTTTGAGAGAGATTCTTACTCTGTAGCCCAGATTTGCCTTGAACTCTCTGTGTAGCTCAGGTTTGTCTCGAACTCACTGTGTAACCAAAGCTGGTTGAACAGGTGAAATTCCTCCTGCATCAGTCTCCCAAGTGTTGGGATTACAGGTATAGGCCACCACACCTAGTTTTTCTCCTTTTAAGTCAGTAATATAGAACTACTGAGATGTTTTACGACTAAATCAGTCTCCTACATGGTGATCCTCAGAGAACAGAATTTTTGGAGATCGCTATCTAATTTTCAGAAGATTGTAAATTTCATTTAAAATGGGTGTCCAGAGAACTCAACTATCAATGGCAGTGTTGTTTTAGGGCTTCTATTCTTAGCAAAACACAGGTTCCTCCTGTGGTAAATTCTAGAAGTTAGGCAAACTGACTGGTTTGCTTCCTGCCTTTTAAGAACTATCTCCCAGTGGTGGTGAAGGTGACATAGCCCGGAGCAAAAGCAAAAAAATAAAAGGCTTGTCTTGCTTGTCATGGCAGCCACAGTGTGTGGTTGGCTTCACTGCCCTGGGGACTAGAAAAGAAAACAGGCTGTAACCTGGTTGAGGTGGCCACCGGCCCTCTGTTTAACAGACTCACCTGTCACTAATGGTGACCTTGTAGACAACTGAAATCTAGATCCTACTCTGACCTTTGGGCTTAGGTGTCTGCTGTGGTGTAACCTGGAGTTTCCACATCGTTCCCAACTCTGCAGTATGGGGT
Organism: Ellobius talpinus; assembly: GCA_001685095.1. Classification (NCBI taxonomy): domain Eukaryota; kingdom Metazoa; phylum Chordata; class Mammalia; order Rodentia; family Cricetidae; genus Ellobius; species Ellobius talpinus. The sequence goes on along the minus strand of LOJH01002294.1, from coordinate 21,103 downwards.
AGGGTCCTGTCATTCTGCCGGTCACTTTGTCCTCTGTACAGTGGTGGGAACACAGCACCCACCGCCTAGGGTGTGAATGAAGACTAAATGCAGCATTTTAAAGAAAGGCTAGCTTTGAACTTACCTTGCATGTAGAGCTTCGGTTACGCTCTGCCACTTCCAGCTCATAAATGGACTCAGGATTAGGAGGAAAGAAAGACTGTATTTTAAGTTTGGAGCTGAGCAAAACAGCGCTATACCTTATGATGGGGAGTCTGCTCTTTCAATGGATATCATAACACTGAAAATTCTTTCAAGCATCTATTCTAAAGCCACAGTATTTGCCCTTATGCATTCTTTGGAAAACACTGCTCAGATTAGGTCTAACCACACTTGCAGGGATAAGGAGTTTAGTCCTGTGTTTCAGACAAATCTAAACTGGAATGTGCATGAGAAGGTCTCCTGATTTCCACAACAGGGCTCCAGATCTCCAAAACTCGTTCAATCACTTGTTTCTAAGCTGAGCTTGAGCAATAAGAGGCCGCCAGACCGCAAGCTATTCAGAAAACAACATTGCACGTTCTTGCAGGCAGTGCATTCCAGGCTCTCTCCATAGCACGTTCCAGGATGCTCAGAGAAGATGCTCCTGCTCTCTGGTCTAAATCCCCTCTTCGGGCTGTAAAGCCTTCGTGTCCTATCTCATCCTTGGTGGAAAGAAAAAACGACAGAGACAGCACAATTCAGAAAATGTCTCTTAAATTTTCAAAGTACAACTGGGTTGGAGGGGATGACAAATGAAAATAGAGCTGCGGGGCCTCTCGTCAGTCCCTGCGCAGAACACGGGGTGAAGTCCTCTTCTCTCTCATCTTAGTTCTGTGGATTTGTGGGTGGGGACTTTCAGTGCTGCACACTGATGACTTCCCCAGGTCTGCTCAACACAGCTGCCTAGGAATTGCCATGTGGACCCACAGGCCACCACCACACTGCCTGCCCCTCCTCCACAGACCCTTGTCCAAAGTGCCAGAGGGAACTTTAGAATTAGGGGATAGCTTCAGTCCCTGCTCTCAAAACTCTTCTCCTCCCCTCCTCCTCCTCCCTCCCTCCTCCTCCCTTCCCTACTCCTCCCCTGTCCTCCACCACTTCTCCCCTCCTTCTCCTTCTAATCTCCTCCTCCTCCTCCACCACCTACTTTTTTTCATTCAGGAAGAGCAAAAGTTTGAGCTAAAGACAGCTCTGGACACCTCCCCATGCCTGCAGGTGACCACAGAGGGATTTCTTCGACTTCCAAGGCCCTCTGACCAGAATCTCCTACCTGGCTGCACTAAAGATCTGTTGTCTGTCCTTTAAACCCCAACAGAAGACAGAGCCTTGCCGGTGTGTGTGTGTGTGTGTGTGTGTGTGTGTGTGTGTGTGTGTGTGTGTG
>LOJH01002294.1:8196-19689 GCA_001685095.1 Ellobius talpinus | reverse complement strand
GTGTGTGTGTGTGTGTGTGTGTGTGTGTGTGTGTGTGTGTGTGTGTACATATTCCTGACTCTTACTAACATTAAAAATATAAAAGGAATGAGAAAAAGACCAGTGTAATCATAGAAAATAAAACGCCAAAGATGTATCTATGCACAGACGCAGGAGCAGCTGTAGGCATCTCCCACAGGGAAACCATAGTGTTTTGTGGACTCCAAAGCCCGTTCTTCCTTCCTGGCATTCCCTCCAGCCACACCACTCTGCTCTGCTTTCTGGTCTGAAGGAACTCTACTCTTGGGTGGGTCAGAGTATTTGACTATGGATGTGTCTCCTACAGGAATGTGGCTTAGTTCACTTTCAGGTCACAGCCAAAGCAGATCTAGGCAGAGCAACAGACAGAAGGGACAGCAGAGATGAGACAGCTGTCTGCCATTGTCTTGTTCTCCAAGTATGTCATGGTACCCTCACCCGGAACTCAACCCTGGCAGCTTGTATAACCGTAAACAGTTTTCGAACTCAGGTTCCTCAAACCGGTTCTCTCTTGTCAGGGCTAAGATTTTCCCACTAACTTCATTGTCTAAAGAACAATACTCCCTCCACAGTCAGTGAATGCTAGTTATTCCATGAGTTCTTGGAAAATGTGACCTGTGATAATAGCAACAAAATCATATTTATCATGGCTGTAATGTTATCTGGGGGTAGCTTTACACACCGGAGAATTTAGATGGAGATTCACTAATTCAGAATGTCTTACAAAGTGGTGAACAATTGAGTTTACCTTCACCATAGTGCATGTCCTGTAGAATCAGTAATGCGTAGTACTTTGTTAATTACATAGAGGGATCTGAAAATATGTACAGATCCTTCTGAAAATCCATTTCAACCTTCTCAACTATTGCAGGAGTATTTGGAAACCATCAAGAGATGCCACTTTATTTTCCCTTGATAAGTTAATTATTTATTCATGAAGGCAACTTGCCCTTAGCCCCTCACCCCATCCAATTAGCATGCGTTGCCTTAAGAGCCATTTAGATGCTTTTTTTCCCTACTAGTACAAATTAAGATGATTTTGCTGTAGAGCCAGTCAATGTCCTCTGTAAAAAGGTGACATTTCTTCTTTTGTTGACATGACAGAAATGCTAAGTTTTCCCTGACTTTGCATTCCTCCTCTGGGAGCTAAAAGAAAATGAAGTCTTGCACTAAGAGTATTATCATGTTTATTTGGCTGAAATCAAGACCCAAAGATTCAGGGAGTGCTATTATTGCCCTGGGATGCAATTGCATTTGGCCTGTGAACCAACAATAAGGACAACAACAATGATAATAATAATAATAGTAATATCCCTGTACAGCATCTCTAATATCTGCTGCCAAGTCCTCATTTTCAACAGTTTGTGATTTCTAACACGGAAGGAAATAGACGTGATGCATGTAGTTGGAGAACCCCTGGCAGATGGGAGAATGGCTTCATCTCTAGGTAGCCGTCACTGAGTCAGCCTAGGTACTCAGGTTATCTTATTACTCAGAGTAGCACAAACCACCGGAATCCAAAGTGGTTTGTGCTACCAGATCACACTGGGAAGTATCACCTGATTTGTGGGGTACCACAGAAGTACTCCCAGCTTGGTGCTCTAGTTATTTACCAGGTACAGGAAGCAGGGTCTTCCACTGCTGGATCCTGGAAATGAATCCATGGAGAATCTATGGAGTTCTGTTTATAGCTTGGCAGGAGATAGTAGCTGCCAAGATGTTGCCAGTAATGCCTTGGCACTTGCGAGGAAACCCCTGAGCACACAATAGTTTTTATAAAATCCAATATGGAAAAATGAAATTCCTCTTTTAAGTGAGTCTAAGTGGAAGTGGGAGACATTTACATGCATGAAACATCGAGAGAGAGAGAGAGAGAGAGAGAGAGAGAGAGAGAGAGAGAGAGAATGAGTATACTGCTATTGGCTGACAGTTAAGATGAAGTGTGTCCTTGGCCACTTGGTCACCTGGGACAGTGAGATTACCCAAGCTCAGTGGCCATTAATTCACAGAATTTAGGAAGGAACCCTACCCCAAAACAAGGTTCACTTTGAATAATAGACACATATTGATTGAGGATCTTTAGCCAAAACCATCCCTGTATAACTAGCAAACATCTTAATTATGCAGTTGGATTTGAAGCTGGTGCTCATCCTAAAGCATAAAGCTAACCCTGAGAAGGAGGAGAATGGATTAAAAGAGAAGCTCAGAATGGCAGTGGAAGTCAGGACCCTGACTGGGTTCAGTGGCTCAGTCTGGCATATCCTAGCTCTGAAAACTTGAAAAGGTATTTCTCCTTTGGTACCTCTGCTTCTTCATCTGAAAAAAAAAATAGCAATAATGCCTGATCTCAAGTCCTGGTGAGCACTGGACTTCTGAAGCTATAGAAAGTCTGTTGAACTGTGTTCAGAAACTGAGTACTCAATAAGTGTAGCTTAGTATTTCAAATACAACATTTTGAGAGTGGTAAGTTCATAGATGGGTCATTACACAGTAGAAATTTTGCAAAGGAGTAATTAGTCACTCAAAAATGTTATCTGAAAATCTCAGAAGCTTGTCTACATTTCTCACAGGGAAATAAACTGGGGCTTCATGTATGTGATGCACTGTAAATTTTATTAATGTTTAAAATGAAACAATTTATTCAACAGACATTTGCTGAGAATTTGTGAGTTAGCAACACAGTACACAGTATGATTACGTAAGAATGCATGCAACATCTTCACCATACCTCTGGGTCTTCAGAAAAGACACCAGATACATAGCTGTTACTGAAGAATTCATACACTGTTTTGGTAAAGATGAATTACCCTTCAGTTCCAAGTGCCCTGGTGCTCACAAAGCCACAACATGTATGAAGTGACATGATGAAGACAACCTGCTTGGCAGTTATGCTACTGATGACAGCCCAGAGACGACATTCAGTATTCTTTTTTATATTCATAGCATTGACCTTAAATCAAACATGGGAAATCAACACAGCCATATAGACCTAGGACATAAAACAAATATAAATTTTATAATTAATTTGCAAGCAGATATCCCTTTTAATAAGACATGAAAATATCAGGCATTGCTGTTCCTACTTAGTCAGAATATGTCTCGCATCAGAGTCTCAGGAAATAAGAGAAAACGTTAATGAGCTCGTTTTCAGTTTTGCTTTCAGCTTTTGGAGATAGTATCTCATTGCAGTTCATGTTAGCTTTGAAATCATTCTGATAGCCAGGTTGGCCTTGAATTCACACTGTTTCTCTTGTCTTAGTCTCTCAAATTCCAAGATTACAGACGTGTGCCCCCACACAGTGTTTAGAAGATTTGTGTGTATGTGCAGAGGTATGTGTGCGTATCGGTAGAAGCCAGAGATCTGCATGATGCCTACCATAATTGCTTTCCACCTTATCTCTCAAATGGGGTCTTTCACAGAGACCCGTTATCCAGGCAAACACCCTGAGACTCAGAGAAGTTTCTATGGCATGGAAGCTTCAAGGATCTGACTGCCCGCATGGCCAGTGACTGCTCCAGAGGACTCCTGGGCTCCTCCAGGGCATTTGTGATTATTTAGCTGTTTGGGTTTTCTTGGATCTAGTTGGCCAGTTGTTTTGTCGATACGTTCTGGTGTATCTTCATTCACAACCCCCTTTGAAGCATCCTGATTCCATGCACCACGTGGCTAAGAGACACCAGTCCTCCTTCAGATGACGCTGTCAGAATCCTCCCTCCATCTCCAGTCTTCTGTCGATGGCCAGAGTCCATTAACAAATGATTGAAAAATTTAAACTAGCTTGTTAAATTTTTTATGGGCAGAAATTATGTCACAGTTTTCCGTTAATCCTAGTGCCAGTGGTTAATGGCTGTGTAACAGATGTGAGGTGCCTGCTCTTGGGTGAGGAATGAAAGCTGAGCTGTAGGTTTTTTCTGTAGTGAACATGATAAGTATTAATAGCTATACTTATAAATAGAAATGATTATGTTTTACATCAAGACCATTAGTGTGGTATAGCTAGTTCTGTGTTCAGTGAGGCTGGGAGTCACGTTAGGATGAAATCAAAGCTGTGTCTGGTTCGTGGAGAATTTTTAAATCAATTGAAAGCAATATTATAATTGCAAATCTGTAACTATCACAACCCTAAGCTCAGTGTCAGAAGCTGGCTCTTCTGAGTCGGGAAAGTTCTTTCTGCCCATTTTCTCATGTGTCTTCCCAATTACCTTTGCCTTCTCCTCTGCTGATCCCAGGCTGTTGGCACTTGAAGCAAATGCTTTTCCTCCAAATGCCATTTCCTGTGACTGGACAAACTCTTGAATGATATTCTGGAGTGAGAATCATAGTGGTCACTACCCAAAATAATTGTTAAATTGGGAGTTTTGAGCCAGCCATTTAGAGTGTGACTGGCATTGAGCGTTCCGTTTATATTTGCTATGTATTTTCATGGACCCCGCTGTATCCTGCAGTACAGTTTTGTGTCCTGTTCTGTGGTTCCTCCTCCCTGTTGTGAAAACAGGATGAGGTTCGTGCAGTTTGCAGGTATGTGCAGGTCTCCATGGGCTAGAAGGAAGGACATGCCGTGAGTCAAGGGCAAGGGGCCGCTGCTAGACCGGTGCTCACAGTAATCTGGGAGCTTTGCCGTTTGGGAAACTATTTTGAAAGTACTCCTTGTGGCGCAAGACTCCCTTAGGAGAGAGCATGGCTGGTGGACGTTTGCACCACGCTTTCGTGTTCGATATGAATCTTTGCCCTTATCCCTTTGTATTTCACAGCTCGAAAGTCAAAGAAACTGGGCAAGTTAAAAGGCCTTCACGAGGAGCAGCAACAGCAGGCACCACCACCTCCTCCACAGAGCCCAGAAGAAGGGACCACATACATTGCTCCTACGAAGGAGCCATCCGTGAACTCCGCACTGGTCCCGCAGCTCACCTCCATCACACGGGCACTCACGCCGTCCTCGGCCATGGTCCTGGAGAACATCGAGCCGGAGATCGTGTACGCTGGCTATGACAGCTCCAAGCCAGATACGGCGGAGAGCTTGCTCTCCACGCTCAACCGCCTGGCAGGCAAGCAGATGATCCAGGTCGTGAAGTGGGCCAAGGTACTTCCAGGTAGGACCGCCCAGGGCTCGGCTTGATACTAGTGGTGCCTTGGTGTTTGCTTTGTGCAGCATCCTGACATGTCTATCAAGGACCCCAGAGTTGTGGGAGAATTCTGGATACTGGTTCATTTCTTTCTTTCCAAGAATGCAGGTTTGTGGTTCTATTGTCCCTAAAACAGGCGGACGGCTGGCGTTCGCAAAAGAAAGGAATTATTTTGTCCCCAAGTATTAATGAGGTAAAATATATTCTGATACTGAGGTCGCAGTAAGCTAGCTCTGGGCAACATAGTACCCCAGTTCATCTAAGTGCAGGCCAAAGAAACTTAAAACCTTGTAAAACACCCTGACCAACTCTTCCTGGTTAAAAAAAATCAATCCTGCTTGGGACTCAAGAGATGGTCCTTGAAGTTCCTGCACACATACCTGAGTTTAGATCCTCAGAACTGTCATTTCTATTGTGTGTGCGTGTGCGTGTGTGTGCGCGCGTGTGTGTGCGCATGCGTGTGTGTACACATATATATCCCCATCCTGTCTTGCAGGTCTGTAATCCCAGCACTAGAGAGACACAGAGAATCTCTGTGCTTTCAGGCCAGTCAGCCTAGCTCCAGATTCAGGGCAAGACCCTCCCTCTAAAGATAAGGTAGACAATGATAGGCAAGCCAACCCCACCTAGACCTCCAGCATCTCCATATTGCACACACATGGCCACACCTGCACATCTATGCAACACATGCAAATGCATGATATACACCAGACACACAAAACTTCTCCCTTCTTTCAGCACCCAGAAAGCATCCTTGTGTTCGTTTTTGGCCAGACGGGATAGAGGCAGCATGGAGAGATGCTCTCACCTTGCCTAGACCTAACCTGTGGTTAACCTGCAGCCTGAAGAAAAAAAAAGGGGGGTCTTCAGTCCAAAGGATAGCATCACACAGCTGGAAACCGGAGTGAGAAAAGCTGGGGGAGACTAGAGCAAGGAGGCCAGCCCTGCCGTGGAGCCTTGCCAACAGCTCATAGCCCAAGCAATGGGGAGCCAGGAGTAAGGTTTCTTAGGCACCAAAAGACAAAACGCCTAAAATTTTTCTGCTCTTGCACATATGCAAATGGTGACAGTTAAAGTCCCCTTTAAGCTGGTGCCTTTGGTTGCATGGGAATGAAGCGAGTCTCACAGGTGAAGACGGATTCTCCCAGTGTGTTGGCTATCAGAGTGGAGCCCCCCGGAGCCCCACTGGATGCTGTAATCCGCCCCAGCCGCGCTCCACCGCCATTCCCACCCCCACACCAAGCATTTCCTGTGAATTTCAAATGAAGTCTTGTGTGGAGCCAAGCACGTGTCCCCATAGATGTCTGCGGAATTGATCTGAGTGTGTTAGGGAAAGGTAGTTAGGCGGGATTCTTCCTGGAATGTACTCACATGCTAAGTGTCTTTCTGTGATTAATTGTTCTGTTCTCTAGGATTTAAAAACTTGCCTCTTGAGGACCAAATTACCCTCATCCAGTATTCTTGGATGTGTCTCTCATCGTTTGCCTTGAGCTGGAGATCGTACAAACATACGAACAGCCAATTTCTCTATTTTGCACCAGACCTAGTCTTTAATGAGTAAGTACCTATTAATTAGCCCTCATAAAACAAGCTGCAGAATTATTTGTTATGCTATTATTTAAAATAATCTCTAAGCCAGATGTACAAGTGTGAAAGAATCTACTGAAATGAGCATTTAAGAGTTTAAAAAAAAACATTGAATTTTAAAAACTTAAAAAATCACTCTTTACAATGGTGTAATACACACATGTCTAAGTATCAATAACTCAGTATATGTAACTCTTACATCATATATGTGGGAATTGTCCCAAAAGAAAGCGGATCCAGTTGGCTCCAAGGGCTCACCTGGTCCAGTGCCATGGTTAGTAGAAAGCAGTCTCTTTGCTCTCTGCTCCAGTTGAAAAGAGGCTCATTTCTAGGAAATGTGGATATTTAAAGTGCCAGGTTTGGAGCGCATCATAGAATGGTTCTTTTGTTAACTGTACACAGCTGTGCGATGTGTTTTCGTGACAATCATAATTACCCTTCCTTCCAATCATAAAAGAAGCCAAAGCCTTGTTCTGCAGCGAAACATTTTTTCATTTTATGATGCGTTTTAAAAGACTGAACAAATTTTAGTAGATTTCTTTCTTTGGCGATGAATGCCTTCCAATTTTAAGTTAATTTTATTGGTGTATGCACTGCACATTCACATATTCCTTGTGTGTTCCTATTCAGCAATGCCTCTTTGTAATTGTTGGTCAAAAATATTTAAAAGGGAGCACTGAAATTATGACAGTAGCCACAGCCGTCTCCTGACAGAAGTCTCCCTCTAGAGACGTGAATGCAGACGCTTCTAGAATGAGGGTCTCAGATGGCAAATGATGGTAAAGGAGAAAGCATTGTGCCAAGATACTCAACCAACTCTGGAGTCATCTGCTGAGGGGTCCCAGTTCACCTCGGTGCTTTGCCACCACACCAATTCTATTCCAAAGAAAGCGTAAGAACATTGCGGGTTCTTGAGACAACCTCCCGCTGGCCAATGGTCAGAATCATCGTCACATAAATTTTCATCAAAAGTAAAGCCAAAGAACTGGCAGGCACATTTTAAATTTACTTGTATTCCTTAATAGTCAGCTGTTAAATATATTGTTAGATAGTAAACCTGTTTTTAAAACACACCAAGGGTGGTTCTTCTAACCGGAAGTGTGGGTAAGACAGAACCCTGGATGCCACCAGAAGATCTTCATTTGACTTTGTACGGAGCAGAAGATTGAGCTGATCTGCCTAATCCTCCTACAAATGTGTATCCAGTTTTCATAACTGTAAAAATTTCATAAATTTGCTGCAGTCTCTGCTTGTGGGTCTGCCTGCTGGTGGTTACATCTTAGCAGCATTCACAGCACATGCAGGATGCAAACTAAATAACTAGAGAGTGCACATTCAGTAGAGACCAAAAGGGCTGTGCTCTGCATCTTGGGTTCAGCTCTGAGACTCCAGCTTCCTTTATGTTTTCTGTTTTTTGTTACTTTCTGTGCCGTTTTATGCTTTTCTTGGTGATGTCCCTGTTTCAAATGGTGAGAGTGCCATACTGGTGTGCAGTCCTGATGCCACTGAGCTCAGTAAGGCTGGAATGGTGCCATGAGAAAAGAAAAACACCATACAGTCGTGAGCTATTGCTCTTGCGGCGAGTTCTGTGTTAGTGATCCAACAGTATGTATTAAATAAAGTCTCTGAATGTAATTACACACAGAACTAGACTGAGTTCTGCATGTGGCCATTTGCCACCTTTGAGTATAGTAGATGATGCAGCTGTGGGCATGGGTACACAAATGCCCCTCAGGATGTCTGTATCAGGTACTTTACTGTGGCTATGACCACTCTCCCTGATTAAAATAACTTAGGAAAGGCAGAGTTTATTTTGGCTTATGGTCCTAGAGGGACAGAGTCCATCCTATCAGGAGAGGCATGGTGGCAGAAGGAAGTGGATTGACATACAGGCAATGAGAAAAGGGATAGGAAGTGGGGTAAGTCTCCAAGTCCCTCCCCTGGAGACACACTTCCTCCAGCAAAGCTCCACCTTCTGATGGCTTCATAACCTCCCTAAGCAATGACACCAACTGGGGATCAAATAGGAAAACACATGAGCTTCTGGAGGACATTTCTCATTCAAATCCCCACAATTTCCTGTTTTTGTTTTCGATTCCTAAGAATATATACCTCAAAGTAGACCCTCTGGGCACATGCTAATTCTGCATTGAACTTTTTGAAGAATTCTCAAACGGTATACACAGAAGTTGTAACATTTTTACAGCCTACCAGCTGAAAGCAGGCTTCCAATTTCTCCATGTTCATGCCAATACTTTTTCTTTTGACTATTCCCACTTTTTGAAAATAGAAAGTGTTTTTTTTTCATTTGTTTATTGTTTTTGAGGTAGAGCTCATGTAGCCCAGGCTGGCCTTAAATTTACTGTGAGCCTAGGATGAACCTAAACTCCTGAGTGCTAGGGTTGTAGACACACCACCAGTTTATGCAGTACTGACCCTGGATTCAGGACTGCATGCCCACTGGTGAGCGCTCTACACCTAAGCACATGCCCAGCCCTCAGGACTGCATGCACGCTGGTGAGCGCTCCACACCTGAGCACATGCCCAGCCCTCAGGACTGCATGCATGCTAGGCCAGCACTGAACACCTGAGCACATGCCTAGCCTCTCAGGACTGCATACACACTGGTGAGCGCTGTACACTGAGCACAGGCCCAGCCTTCAGTGCTTTGGGAACCACAGATGTTCTGCATTTTATGACACTGAATTCACTTTTGTTTCCTTTTGTGTCATTTGCTTCTGATGCCAAGTATTAATTTTAAAATGTATACAGCATCAGAAAATAAAATGTCCAACAAAGAACCCAAGAAGAACTCTTTGAACTCATGAAAGTCAGGGGGAACACGCCTTATGTTGAGAGTTTAGCTTGTCCATTTTGGTTTCAGACTGTCTTTTTTTTTTTTAATCTGGTACCTAGCCTTGAGCCTGAGGCATTGAGGTATAGGAGCTGCTCTGTAAACATTTTGTGGGTAGATTAATTATAGAACAAATTAACCTGCCAGCCTAATGATTGGCCTGGAGGAGTTTTTCAGAATGCATATGCCTGCTCACAGGGAGGAAGGCTGAAGGAGAGGAGTGTGGTATGAGGCTGGGTGTGTCTGCAGACAGGGGCACTGCTGTGTTTACAAGAGGACAAAACGTGGTAGGTGCCTGCCTGTGGTAGCTTTGCAGTGAGTCTCAGTCTAATGATCTTATCCTTCAGCTACTGAGCTGGAAGAGAGGCAGGAAAGGGGGGATAATAAAGGAAACATTCTTTCCAATTTTTTTATTAAACACTGAAGTGAAAATATGAGTTAATACTTTAGCACAGAACTGTTCTTATTATAAACTCAGAACGTTCAGATATGTATTAAATGATTAATTATTGAATTCTACCTTGAAACAATACAGTACATATCACCTCAGATCACTGCAGCTACTCAGATTCCTCATCAGTTCCACACATATTAAAACTCCCACTTACGCTTGGAATGAAAGTTTTTCTTTTCTCCTTTTTTTCCCTGAAATTAAGATTCAGTGTTTCAGTCAATTTCTCTAAAACACTGGCCAATATTAAAAATTAGAAGTCTGTTGGAGGCATGTGTAACCTCTCAAAAGATACTGTCATCTGAGCCTTGTGTTATTGTGGTCCTAAGACTGCTGGGGAGAGCAAGGGAGTAATAGGTCTCAGTGTCACCCTCTCCAGCCTCTTCTAGTGACCGAGTGGATCTCCAGGGAAGAAAGGTCATTCCAGCTGATGTGGCAGGAGTAAAGTCAGCCCACATCTACCTAGTACTATGCTGGCTGTACCGTTGTGTGTCATTTCATGTAATGTTTCCATGCACCTTGATCCCTTTCATGTTCCGACTATGTCACTATGCTTGTCCACACTGAGGGCACTTGTCCCCAGTGATGGCGCTCCCCAGCCATCCTCCCAACAAACAGTGCCCGTGGGGCCCCTTGCACCCAACACTCTGGAACTTTAAAAGGACTGATTGAGAGAGTGTCTTTGCATCTGAAAGGTGTTTCTGTGCACAGACTGTAGTTAGGGATTCCTTGGGGACACTTTGGGGAGCTGGCATCAGTAGGATGCCCTCAGGCTAGGGTAGCTGGAGTTATAACATGCCAAACCCTCATCTCTAATGCCTGAGATCCACCGCCACTGGAGGGAGTATGTACCCCATGCAGTGCCAAGGAATGGCTGTGCCGATGAGAGGAGCCTGGAGGTGGGTGAATCCGGCCCGTTTCCTTGGCACTAGCTCCCCATTAGTGCCCTCTTTTGTCCCCAGCCTTTTCTCCTTTTGAATTGGGATGTCTTTGGTCTCCAGTATGTAACCTTTCTTCTTCCCTTCCTTCATTGTTCTTCCTTTTGTCCATGGCTGTCTCACATGCACATGTGTGCACATATGCACACACACGTGCACACACACGAGTGCCTCCTCTCAGGGGAACTCCCACTGCTGGTGCCCTCTCTCCTCTTAGTCTTTCTTTCTAACTTCTGGAGGAGACAGCAGTTGGAGAGTCACAGTTTGCGCCAGCACTCTGCTTGTTGTGATGGGGAGCAGTGATGTCCTCCCTCGGGTGGCACACGGTGGCTCCCCCACTGTCTGCTACAGTGATGTCCTCCCTCGGGTGGCACACGGTGGCTCCCCCAGTGTCTGCTACAGTGATGACCTCCCTCGGGTGTCACACAATGGCTCCCCCAGTGTCTGCTACAGTGAGGTCCTCCCTCGGGTGGCACACGGTGGCTCCCCCAGTGTCTGCTACAGTGAGGTCCTCCCTCGGG
>LOJH01002293.1:29348-46893 GCA_001685095.1 Ellobius talpinus | reverse complement strand
TTGCACCAGCGGCAGGGCCCAGGAAGCCTTGTTTTAAAATGACACAGCTTTTTTTCCTGCTGAATCAGGAAATTCTGTGGCACACCACCCACAAACAGCAAAAAGCTGTGTTAAATTCTCTCTCTCTCCTGCGGGAGCCAGGCAGGACGAAAAGCAGGCCCGCTCCCCTAACACTACAGGCCCCCTTGGGCTGGTTTATGTACGCAGTACACTTAAACTCATGCATGCAAACACCGATAAGCATAAGTAAAATAAATACTCTTTAATCTTTAAAGTAAAAGAAGTTAGGCTAGCATAATTTTAATAACATTTTTAAAATAAAGCCAATCAGAGCCAAGCAGACACTCCCATCAGTTTAGAAAACCTCTGCTGCCTACCTGCTTTCTTCCAATGTTGGCCAGGTCTGTGGAGTCAACACTGCACAGGTCAGGTGAGAAGTACCCACCTGATTCCTTTTGCCATAACTCCAGACATGTAGAGTTCTGCATGTGACTTCTGTGTTAATCCAAGGGCCTACAGGTGGGAGCAAAATGGATGGCTTGCACTTGTACATTCTTTGTCTGAGTTGTGAGTTAAATTGATAGACAACAGATTAACAGTTAAAGATTTAAGGGTTGGAGGGTGGCTCATTTGTACATGAAGCTGGTCACATTAAAGTATATGTATAATCCCAGCACTCTTATGGTGAGATAGGAAATGGAGGCAGAATAGCCTGGAAGATCATGGGCCACCTAGTCTAACATATTAGCTACAAACCACAAAAGACCCTGTCTCAAGCAAGGTGGAAGGCAAGGACAAACACTTGAGTTTCTTCTGACCTCCATACATGTACAGTGGAATGCATATAGTCATATGCACACATACACACACAGCACATGCTCTTGTGTGCATATGCTCATGTACACACACAGATTAATAATAAAAATTAAAATTAAAAACGTTATTTATGTGCTTATACACAAGAATCCCACCACTTATTGAACTTGAAGACAAGTTAAATGATTGAAGCTTCATTATAACTACAAACAAGAACAGAGTCGTGGAGTTTTTTGAGTTAAAGGTGGCTGAAGGGAGGGATTTCTGTAGTGAATGAAGGTGGCCACATTTCACAAATCATCTTGTCTCTGAGCAGTCTTTTTTACTATGTGTATATATTGTCCCCAACGTAGATTTCATTTGTCGCAGTAAATGTTGGAATACGAGCTTTCGGTAGCTGTCCCTGTGACTAGTTTCTCAGAATAGTCAGGCCGGAATACGCCTGTGAAGTGTACTGTAGAGTGCCATATTTGGTATCCTGTGGTCATAGTTTGGGGAAGTTTTGCCCAAAGTCCCACCAGGTGTTTCCTTGGTTGGCTGACATGCCCTTACCTGCTGAGACCAAGATTAGCATTTGTCTTGCACAGGTTGAGGGAAAGCTGCTGTGCTGTCTTTACCCTGGCTTGTTTGTTTCTGCCATGTCTGCCTGTTTACCCCACTCACTACTCAGGGCTCTTTTCCCTCTCTAGGAGGGTGTGCTGATGGAGGTTCAGCTCCCCCACCCCATCCTTTCTATTATCTAAAAAGGATGCAGGGCTAGTTTTGAGTACATAGATAAAAAAAAGTTTGAAATACCCTGTCTGTCTGAAGAATTTACCCTGAGGGCTTCTTATACCTTCCGTGGAGCTAGCATCAACCTGTTTGCTTGTTGGGGTAAACTAGAATTGAACTGCTTGTAAGCCAATGAGATAAGCCTTATCTGTGTTTAAGAAATATCAAGTCCTCACAGGATGTCTCAGTTTGCTAACAGTGCCATTTCTGGATTGCCAGGGAGGACTTGGTGGGGTTACTTTCTTGCTGTCTTGCTCCTGTTTCCTTTTTCCTTTGTCTGTCTAGTCCTTTGCTTCTTGCACTCAGCGACTATTTCTTGTGGTTCTTACTTGTTTTGAGATGATCAGCTCTTTTTTTTTTTAAACTTGCTAGAGATGGAACTCAGGGCCTCACATGCTAGGCAAGTAATGCTTTAGAACTGAGCTGCAGTCCCAGCCCCTGCTGCTGTTTATTGGATGCCAACTGCAAACTGGGCATCATACTTAGTGTCTGAGATAGAAGATAGCTTTAGTCTCTGCCTGGGGAAATAGTATATGCTGGCAAGAGAAATAGGTGAGCAGGAAGGTGCATGGACGACTTGCTGTAGTGATATGATGGGGGCAGCATGGATTGTAGTATAGAACCAAGGAAATATACCTCACCCAGTTCTTTGGTGTGGATATGTTTTCTCTTTGTTTGTTTTAAAGCCTGTGTGTAGCGTTTGTGCCATGGTATGCCATGTTTGGAGGTCAGATGGCAGCATGCAGAGAAGCTTGGTTTCTCTCCTACTGTATGGGTCCTTGTGATTGAATTCTGTCACTAGGCTTGGCAGCAGCACCTTGACTTGCTGAACCATCTTGCCAGCCCCTCAACAGTTCATGAATGGAGCTGTTGACAGGTGGATCTTCTAAGAGTTAAAGCCTCATTGGGAGGTCATTGGGGTATCACATTTGAAGGGAATAAAGTAATGGGACACCGAGTCAGTTCTCCTAAGAGCAAATGGTTGTAAAAAACAACCCTGTGTCTTACTATGGTTTCTATGGCTGTAATAAGACACCATGACCAGAAAACAACTTGGAGAGAAAAGGATTTATTTCAGCTTACACTTCCACATCATAGTCCATCACTGAGGGAAGTCAGAACAGGATCTCGAACAGGACAGGAACCTGGAGGCAGAAACTGATGCAAAGGCCATGGAGGAGTGCTGCTTACTGGCTTGTTTCCCATGGCTTGCTCAGCCTGATTTATAGCATCCAGGACCACCAGGCCAGGGGTGGCATTGCCCATAGTAAGCCCTACATCAATCATCAATCAAGAGAATGCACCACAGACCTGCTCAGAGGCTAGTTTCATGGGAACATCTTCTCAGTTGAGGTTCCCTCTTTCAGATTGACTCCAGCTTGTGTTGACTTAAAACTAACCAGCACACCCTGATTTATTATTTGTTCTCTGACTTCCTGTCTAATTAACAGTTTTTCCTTCTACACACTATCTGCCTTGATGTCCTTATCAGAGCCAAGCTAATGTGGTACCATACCCATGAACCTACTAGATTATGCACAAAAATAAACTTGTTTTCTTTGTATAGCTGCCGAACCTCAGATATTTTGTTATAGCTAATGTAAAACTGCCTTGAACTCAAGCTATCAGAAAAGATGCACAAGATGCTTGCCTCAGTCTAAAACAGAAGATTTATCTAGAGTTAGCCTGAAAAAAGAAGTGGTAACATGGGGTTATATTCCCAGCGAGGACACAACAGTTGTCACAGTATGAGGCTAGACAGAACATAGAATGTTGATGACATTAAAAGACATTCTATATGACTAGTTATAAAGATGAAAAAGAAAGAAATGTCTAGAAAAGTAAGTCAGCTATCAGGCTAATGAATTTAGCTTTTTTTCCTCTAGAAAATAAGTAGGGAGCAGTTAATCTTTTATAGTTATTTGCCACTTTGATGAGAAAACCAAAGTGACATAGTAGTTTTCATTATATGACAAATGAGAGATAGGCTTCTTATGTTCCAGGATTTAGAGAAGACTCAGATGTGGTCTGAAATGGTGCCGTGGCTTTGGCCTTTTAAAATAAACTTCTAACACAGACTTGTACATGCACCCGAAGCCTTTGATCTACGTCCATATAGTGAGGCATGATTCTGAGTGGTGGTTCCTCACTCACTATGGCCATGAAAACTCATCTAGTCATGGCAGGCTGGAGGCTAGAACTAGCATAGCATCAGCCACCTGGCATGAACTTTTGGTTCATGCTAAGTTGTGAGAATACTTCCTGGCAAGGACATATAGCTCAGGTCTTATGTGTCGCAGCCATTGGAACCCTGGCCTTTTAGGTGAGCTACAGGAGAGATGTATTTTCTTAAAATAAGGCTATTAAGAATTTTAGATCAGGACATCTGTTTTGTCAGTCAAATATCTCCTTAGAAAATAACTTTTGTTTTCCTAATACCTGATAAACACACAGATGCTTATAGGCCTGTAGCATCTAGAATGACAGCAGCAATAAGAAAATAGTGAACCCTCTGTGTTTGAGATCTTCATCTGTGAACCCAGCCAACCATGGAATAATAATATTTGGAAGAAACATTACATATGTTCTGAACATGGTCAGACTTCTATTACCATTATTCTCTAGACAGTGCAGTAAAACAGCATGTACAAAGCATTTATACTGTGTGGGTATGTCAAGTGTTATAAAAATGACTTAAAGGATGCTGTGCCACTGTGTATTTATAAGTTCTTTCTGCAGGGGTCCTGGAGCCAACTCCTCCTCCCACAATGAGAAACAACTCTGTATTTTAAAAACTATATAATAAAACAAATCACTCAACTCTGAGAAACAAAACAATTAGTTAAAATGTTCACAAAATGTTTAGCTTTGAGGTAATGTACTATATACCTCCAGGATAAACTGGCTAGTAAATATTTTCTAAGATAACTGAATGAGGTAATTTGCTGTTTGGAACAATTAGCTTCGATTCAATTAAAATAATGCCTTTAATCATAGAGTAGTAGTTCAGCAGCCCTTTTATCTGGCAGCATTATGGACAACAGAGCCTAGTTATCTATCAGGACAATTTCTAGATCACAGTCATATGGTTTGTATAAGTGAGACTGCTTGCCTTTATAACTCACCTAAGAGATATTAGACCACTAGGGAATGACTAACTAGTTCCTCTGCGGGGTGAATATGCTGCTTTTTGTGTGTTAGTTAAGTGGAGAGGTGTGTATGGGCAAACATATTGACATTTCCTCCTGTGGTTGTTTTAATAGGTCTGTCCATCTTGTGTTGACTTGTTGCTCTTTACTTACTGGTTTCTGGCAGTTCTTCATGTGTTCTGGTTACAATTATGTAGTCCCATTTGTGACTTGTATTCTTGTCTTGAATTTAAAACATTTTACTATTGAAATTTTCAATGTGTTTAAACAGGAATTGTTTCATTGCATCGATTACTCAGCTTTAACTGTTGTCAGCATTTATCATTTTGTCTTTCTTAGTTCCTCCATTTCTTACTTTCCTGGAGCTTGTAAACACCATGTCATTTTCCCTGTAAATCCACTTGGTGTACATGACTAAAGGAATTTTAGAAGAAATACCACTGTGTTATTACCACATCTAGCAAACTTAATTCCTCAGTATACAAACTTCCCTTAATGTTTTGCAAGTTTTTCTGTATTTAATTTATTAGAACCCGGAACCAGGCAGCTTCTACACATTGCAGTTCATCTGCTTTAGCTCATTTCTTTGAATTTTTTCAGTCTTAAAAGCCTCTTATTTTGTAACACTTTATATTATTTTGCAGCTATTGGTTTATTAGTAGAAACTGGCTGTTTTCCTATGCAGTTTCCAAAATCTGAGTGCTCTTGCAATATTGTTTAGCTTTTTCTATTGGTCCTCCATATTTCTAGTAAAATGGCATTAGAAGTACAAACTTGGTTACATTTAGATTTTTTTCTTTCTTTCTTTTCTTGGTTTTTTGTTTGTTTGGTTGGTTGGTTTTTGGTTTTTTGAAACAGGGTTTTTTCTGGGTAGTTTTGCTGCCCTGGAACTTGCTTTGTAGATCAGGCTGGCCTCAAACACAGAGATCCACTTGCCTCTGCCTCTCAAGTGCCAGGATTAAAGTTGTATGCCACCACTGCCTGGCAATCCTCCTGCCTTAGTTTTCCAAGTTCTAGGGTTGAAGGTGTGTACTGTATCATATCCCAAGCCCCAGCACCAGCCCTTATTTCTGGATTAATGCCAAAGGCTAGATGGAAAGGCAATATAGAAAACCACACAGCCTTTGGTTTACCAGACATGCGATGCTGATTAGGTGTCAGGTGCTAGGGGCATTAATACTGAAGGTTGCATCCATTTCGTTGACAGCAATTTAAATTAATTAAATGATGTATTAGACGAAATGCATGAATTTAGTCCTAATTTGTCAGGACTGACAACATGGATACCTTATGGGGAAATTCCTCAAAAATCACGACTGTAAAAAACTTATTCTTTCATTTTTCTTTATCACTGTTTTTAGGCTTTAGATACAGTAGAAGTTTATTTTGTGTATATCAGAAGGCTAAAATTCAGTTTTAATGAATTACCATATCATTATTGATTTGTTGATTTACTTATTTGGTTTTCTGGAATTCATTTTTGTTGTGGAAGTGTCTGTCATATGTAGACCAAGCTGGCCCTAAATTTGCTGTGTAGCTAAGCTATTCTGATATGTCTTGCAACCTGAGGGATGAGTTCCCAACCTTGTACTTTATTGTAGCCTGTGGTGTGTCATATATATTTTAGAATCTCCATCTCATCACTTACACACATGGGGAGTGAGCAGAGGCAGACAGACAGGGACACAGAAAGGGGGACAGAGACAGACAGACAGGAACATGGAGGGGGCTGGTAGAGAGACAGACAGGGACACAGAGTTTTTATTAGAATTATATTGCATTTGTACAGATTAGGAGTTTAATCTTTGTAATATTAAATATTTTAGCCCTTGTGCAAAATGCATCTCCATCTTTCTAATTAAGGAACATCTTACTAAAAATGTGATAGGGCAGGTAAGATGCCTCCCTAGGTAAAGGCACTTACTGATAAACCTAAAGACCTGAGTTCAATCCCTGGGACCCACATGGTGGAAGGAAATAAAGGAAGGGACGGAGAACAAAAGAAGAGAGTAAGCCCTGAATGCAGAAATGTATTTGAGATGGATTTAGATCATAGACTTCCATGTGAAAGGCCGAGCCATAGCGCATTCAGAAAACAGTTGTTACTCTGAAGAGGAAGAGATTTCTTAGGTTGTATAAATACATGAGTCACAGAAAGGAAAATGATAAATTACTGGACTTAATCAAATATTTAAAAGTTTTCTCATCTAAAGACATTATTAAGAAAGAAGGCTGACTCAGCAGAGAAGTGTATATGTTGTTTGTATGACAAGGGAAACAACGTATTTTCAGAATGGGTAAAAGTGTCTGAGTAGAAGGCCACACGATGCCTAAGCATAGAAAGACTGCTCAGCACCATCAGTCATCCAGGTATGCAAATCAAAATCACAGATACTCCAGGTTTCACTAAAATGGAAAAACAAGATAAAAGCCATCAGCAAGCACTGTAAGTGGTAGAGATCCTCCAAAACTTCGCCTTTCTGTTGTTGTAGTATAAAGTCATGGAGTTGTTTGGGAAACTGTGTGTTTCCTAAATGGTAAGCAGATTTCACATTTATTCTCAGATGTTAACCCAGAGAAATGAAAACATATGATCAAGAACAACCTTGTTTGAGAATGTCAGGATAGCAGTTGTGTTCAGAATGCCCCCCACACCACGAATGAAAGGTACCCATGTCTGCCCACAAAATGAGTTACAAACGCCTGCATTTACATGGTGGAATTCTGCTTAGCAGAAGAAGAGTCAAACCACCACTGCAGCCAGTGTTGTGGACAAATCTCAGCAACTTTATGCCAAATGTGAAAAGCCAGACAGAAAAGTTATAAAATGTACCACTACATTTTTGTGAAAGTTTAAAATAGATGAAACTAAACTGTGGTAATTGAAATCAAATCAGTGGTTACTTGGGGAGGCAGGAGCTGGCTGGAGACAGAGCTTTATGGGAAATCATGAGTCTTGGTGGTAGCCAATTTGCGTGTATGTGTGAGCCGACTGGTAACACAAGATCTGAGCAGTTTACTGCCTGCAATATGCTTCAGTTTAACCAAATGTGATATGATTGTTCATTAATAGGAGCATATGTCTAGAGTTGAAACAGTGAGCAGGTTATGAGTGTTTCTTTATAGTTAGGCCTTTTCTAATTTCTTTAACAGGCAAGCCTCTTTCCTAAACGCTTTACTAAGTATGAGCTTTTTGGCCTACTGTGTGTGCCGTCTGAGAAACTATTGTTATCTCCTTTTCTGAGTTCAAGAGTAGTTTCTGTAAGTATGGGAAAGATGATCCTTATAGGTATCCGCTGGAGCAGTCCCTATAGACACTTATGCACCAAGCCCATACTTCCTGTTGCCATCCTCCACTAAAAGCAGTGGTTCTCACTCATTTATCATTGTGTCTTATCACATACATTTGGCAGTATCTGGAGACATTGTCATTGTTACAATTAGAGAGAAGGATGCTGTGCTACTGGCATCTAGTGAGTAGAAACCTCAGAGACTATTAACCATTCTGTAGCACAAAGGACATCCTCCAGTCCTGAAGAATTGCTTGGTCCAAAATCACATGTCTCCAAGTTTGGGAAACCTTGTTCTAGGCCTCTCCTTATCGCTGAAGCCGAGTCAGTCTGTCAGGTGTTGACTGTGCTCTACTCAAATCAGTTGTGCAAACTTTATGTTCTCATTATGTATCTCTTCTCTGACTGAAGTTAATATCAAATATTTGTAAGTCTATGTCATCTTAATTATGGAGAGAAGTCCGTGCTTCAAAAGCACTTCCAACTTTGCATCATTTGTGTTGACTATCAAATGTAAGATGTTGGAGGTTTTCATTAAATAGCAAAACATGACCTTACTGTTTTTCTTCAAAGGGGGAAGGTGCGAGCTTTCTTATCAAATCCAAGGATATCAAATGTAATTATTTCTCCTTTGTTTCTTCTTCTGCAGAATGACAGGAAGAGAGTTTTTCTCTCGTTTTCCAGAACTGTATCCATTTCTCCTCAAGCAGTTGGAAACTGTAGCCAATACAGTAGACAGGTAAGGCAAGGACATACTGGATGAAGTATAGTCACAGTGTGAAGACATGTGTAGTCACGATGGTTGGACAGGATGGCTTGTGCCTGCAATCCCAGCCCTCAGAAGATGGACACTGGAGGGCTGCCACCAGTTTAAGGCTAATCTGAGGTACATAGACAGACTTTTCTCAAAAAAAAAATCCTGGGAGAGGAGGAGCTGTGGAGAAATGGCTCAGCAATTAATTAATTAGTTAATTAATTTAAAAAACCAATAAATCCTGGGAGAAGAGGAACTGTGGAGAAATGGCTCAGCAATTAAGAACACTGATCTTCCAGAGGACCTAGGTTCACTTCCTCACACCCACATGGTAACTCCCAGCTGTCTGTAAATCCAGGTCCAGGGGATCCAGTGCCTTCTGGCATCTGTAGGCAGCAGGTACAGTGAGGTACACAGACACACATGCAGACAAAACTCTGGTTCACATAAAATAAGATACTAAAGTTAAAAACAAGCAAACACTGGAGTAGATGGAATGATTAGTGGACTCAGACACTAGCTAGTAAGCCTTGAGCTTGGTTTCCAAGACCTATATTGTGGAAGGAGAGAGCCAGCTCTTGAAAATTGTCTCCTGACAGTGTGCTTTGGCATGTGTGTACACATAAACACATACATGTACATACACACACCCAGAAGGAGAGAGAAATTAAATAAATATAATTATTTAATTTTTAAAGATTATAATATAATTACATTATTTTCTTTTTTTCTTTTCCCCCTCCAAACCCTGCCATATACCTCCCTTGCTCTCTTTCAAATTCCTGGCCTTTTTTTCCTCCAAATTGTTGGTATATTTGTGTGTGTGTGTGTGTGTTCCTTGATTCATAAATATAACCTGCTCAGTCCATATGTTACTTGTATATTTATGTGTTCAGGGCTGACCAGTCAGTACTGGATGACCAGTTGGTGTGCTCTTTCCTGGGGAAGACTTTTCCCCCACTCCCAGCATTCCATAACTGCCTATATTTAGGAACTTCTCCCCTCCCACATTAGCATGTCTATTGGTTTCCTTGTTTGGTTTTGTTTAGGCAGCCATGTTGGCAAGACTTCTTGGGTGTAGCTTCTGACATGTCTAGGAGGCACAGTCTTACAGCAAATATAAGTTTAAAAATTAAAAACAAAAACCCCAACACCAAGCAAAGTGAAGGGGCTCACAAAACTCCACCCCTCCCTGAGGGTCTGTAGGTGGTGGAGCAGCCACCAGTAAGTACCCATAGTCCTGTGAATAACCCCTCACCCATGCTTCTCTCAACAATTGTAATGAAACTCACTGGTCACCTAAAATAAACCTGGTAGGAGGGCACAAAAGAGGGTCAGAAGTTTCATATGAAATTATCACCATGTATACTTAATATCTCCTAAAACACCACATTCTTTGAAGTTTTATTTTCTTTTATGTGTCTGACTGCATGTTAGTCTGTACATGCACGTGGGTGCCCACAGAGGCTAGAAGTGGGCATCAGATCACCTGGAGACATGGCTTAGTGGTTAAGAGCACTTGCTGTGCTTTTAAGACCCATGTTCCCAGGACCCATGTCAAGGCAACTCACAAACGCCTTTCACTCCAGCCCCTGGGAATCTGATACCCTCTTCTAGTCTTCATAGTTTTATACATAGACTCATGTATACATAGAGAGATGTACATAAAGTTTCTTTAATTTTAGATTAAAAGAAATTTATTTTTCCATAAAGTGCTTGCCCTACAAGCCCAAAGTTTAATCACCAGTACCTATATAAAAAGTTTGATGTAGTGACATGCGCACTTGTAACTCTAGTCCTGGAGATGCATGCATAAAAGGACTAACCTATTGGGTGAACCCCAAGACTCAGTGAGAGACCCTCTCTTGAAAGACAGGGTGGTGTTGACAAGATGGCTCAAGCCTGATGGCATGTCTTGTGTGCCCCAACCCCACATAAAAGTGGAAGGAGAACACCAACTCACAAGTCATCCTCTGACCGTGTGTCATGGCATTCTGTCTCCTCCCATCATATGCACAATAATAATACCTTTTTAATTTAAGTTTTAAAAGGACTGAGCTGGGCAATTCCTGAGGATTGACATCCAAGGTTGACCTCTTTCACACACACACAAATTATTTCTTCCTGTTATTTTTTAAGATCTCTTTTTAGATACTAAATTTATTTAATAGATTCTTACTGTTTTGTGTTACTGGCCTGTTTCAACTCAGCACTGTGAAACTGTAGCAGGTCACCTGTGCTCAGATGTGGGTCTACCTGAGTGAAAATGACCAGTGAGTTTCAGGAGCTCCTTGAGATGGAGAGGAGTGTTCTCATTTCCTTTCAGTCTTACTCTGTAGCTGACAGTAGACTTTTTTCTATGGGCATCTCAGAACATGTATCATTTTTTTTCATTATCAGTCTTTGTGCTGGTGTGAATGCATGTAACTTGTCTGTAATGGGAAGATGTAATTTCATCAGTAAAATTTACTTTTGTTGTGATACGTTTTCTCTAATTGCTAGTTGGTGCAGATAGGATT
This sequence comes from Ellobius talpinus, assembly GCA_001685095.1. Classification (NCBI taxonomy): domain Eukaryota; kingdom Metazoa; phylum Chordata; class Mammalia; order Rodentia; family Cricetidae; genus Ellobius; species Ellobius talpinus. Next base: position 35,594 of record LOJH01002293.1, on the reverse strand, counting down.
TTCTGGTTCTGGTAAGTAATGGCCTATTCATGCTTTCTCAAACCCACCAGACATGGCAAGCTTCACATTTCCTGCTCTAGACAGCACAGCCAGCTCAAAAAAGATTGGCTTTAGAAGAGGATGAGTGCAGAAGCTTTGCTTTGCCAAAGACTTCACATGTGTACATTAAAGTGAAGGAGAAAAAAGTGACAAAATGTGTTTGAGTGGTGCCTGACTTCTTCAGTCTTAAATCTTTCATGTATAATAACTTCTTTTCAGTGAGACGGGAGAGCCTGATCGCCATCCCAGTATGTTCCTCTTACTCTTGGTGCTGGAGAGACTCTACCCATCTCCGATGGATGGCACGTCATCTGCACTCAGCTTGGCACCTTTTGTTCCTTTCATCATCAGGTAGTGTCATGGTATAGGAAACTTGGAGGAAATGCTTTATCTTGTTCTTATTTGGAGAATTATAATCAGCATATTGTCTTAGAAAGCCATGGTATAGCGAGACTTTCTGCCATTGTTCCTGACTGTTCTTTAGTGCTTTAGAGCAAGGTGCTTATACTGTGGATATGGGAGCTCATTAGAACCTACTGTGTTGGCAGTGCTTCCCTTGGAGACCTGCTAATGGATATGTGGTGTTGATAGGAGCTATTCTTTTGAAAAAGCTGCCTATGGTTTGCATTGTTCTATACTGGGCCAGCCAACACATGTATGATGGAGCAGGCTTAATCCTAGCATGTATTCCCTGTCCTGTAGTTTAAAAGACTATCAGGATATGTAACTCTTTACTCTGGAGGAGTCAGAGCACCCAGGAAGGACCTGGCATGCCTGTGGCAATGCCACATTGCCCATGGTCCCACTTACTTTGTCTTCCAAACTTGGGGTGCCTAAGAAAGATCCCAAAGCTTAGAGTACATGTTGGATACACACCAACTACAGGTGTTCTTGCTTGAGGGACATCACCAAAGGCTCTGTTACCTCTTTTGCGGTGTCTGTCACCTTCTTGGCCACTTTTATTTTGGATTAAGCACCTTAACATGCCAGCCTCCAAAAAGCATTTGTATTTTCCAACTGTTGTATTATTAACAGTTTTTGCCTTTCTTCTTACTTCTTGATAAGTTGGTGCCTTTAATGTATCTACTAAAAAATTGAAATGGACTTGGACAAGCAGTACAAGAACATGAGACTCAAAAGTGTGTGTTTAACGTTTGTGTGGCACTCTGGCCTATGCTTCCTGGTTTCACGTAACTGACTTACCCATTTCCATGTGAGAAACCATTAAACACAAGATTCTGACATGTGATTGCTTTGGCCATTTGTCACCAAGCCCAGGCTGTGGCTGTGTTATCTTTGATCATAGAGGTGACTCACTCAGACTGGTTTCTGTTTCCTGATACAGTTACCAACCACCTCATCCAATATTTGGTGATTCATTTTAGAAATTTGGGTGGTAAATTTTACTTTTAAGAGCCTCAACAGTATTCTCTCTATGAACACTTGTAGCAGGCAGGTGGGGGCTAAGTACTGTTTCAGAAAGTCGACACAAGGAGAAGGGGGCAGAGAGTCAACAGTGTGCATTAGAAAACCAGCTGGGCCATGAACCCTCATCATCTGTGCTGAGAACATTTGCTCTGCAGAGGCTTTTACTGTCTGTGGTCTGCTACTCCTAGAAGCAGGAAGTTGCTGCATTGAAAATATCCTTTCTAATGGCCTTGTTTATATATCATCTGAGTATAGACATGGTATTGAGAAATAGTCAAAGATTACATTAATATAGAAGATTTAAACATTACTCTGAAACCAGGTTGTAGGAAGCAGTGAAGTCCTTAGTAAGGGTGTGTTGTTGGCATGGGTGTGGCTGTCAATGACACAAGTACCTCAGGCCCATGGGAATGGCAAAAGCTTTCTCTGGGTAAGATTTAGAGGGATGGCAAAGCCTTCAGCTCACCCTGTCAGGATGGTGATAAATTCTGCAGAAAATGTTCACAGCTCCTCCCCATCACCCACATTGTGAGCCCAAGTTCATGGCCTAAAAATTGCTTCCCTACAATAACTGCTCCTACCAAGATAGCTAAACCTACCTCCTCCTTCAGTTGTATATAGTAATGCTGCCTTCTTGTTTATCTGTATGCAATAACCCTGCCTCCTCCAACACTCTCATCTCGCTGTTCAACTATATATAATATATATTATACATAGACATATGGCTTTATATGTATATAAAACTATATATATAGGCCAGGCGGTGGTGGTGCATGCCTTTAATCTCAGCACTCGGGAGGCAGAGGGAGGTGAATTTCTGTTAGTTCCAGGACAGGCACCAAAGCTACAGAGAAACCCTATCTTGAAAAAACAAATATATATATTAAACACACAGAGCCTAGACTACCTGATCTGTGTCTATGTCTGTCTGTCCTTTCCTCATTCCCATGTTGCACCTAGTTAGGGTTCCAGGACCCAAAATGCAAGGATGTGGCACCAGGTTAGAACATGGTTTGGGTTAGTTTGGTTGGTTTTGTTTATGTTATTTGGTTTTGCAGTGTTGGGGATCAAACTCAGGGCCTTGCTCATGCCTGGCAAGCACTCTACCATTGAGCTGTATCCCAGCCCTGTATATTTAAGAATCTACCCAAGGGGCTAGGAAGATGGTTCAGCAGTTAAGAATGCTTGTTATCAAAGCAGACCAAGGTTTGTTTCCCAGAATTCATATGATAGCTCACAACTGCCTATAATTCCAGGTCCAGGGAATCTAGCACTCTCTTTTGACCTCCATAGGCACCAGGCATCCATATGATGCACCCACATAATACCTATACATATAAAATAAACAAATCTAAGGGATTTTTAAAGAAAGAGTCTATCTAAGCTTATTTCTCTGTCAGCATGAATCTTAGAAGTTACTAATTTGGATTTTCCATGTTATATTTGGGCACAGTTAAGACTGTTATACTGTCTTGGAACAGAAATGCTTATATTAGCCCAAGCGTCTTGTTTACAGTTTTTAAGGTCTTGTGTATTTTTCTGTTCTCCATCCAGATACACAGCCCTTCCCAAATTAATGTGACGCCTTTCATTTCACACCATCCTCTCTTCAGTTGCAGCAGCACAGGCAGAATATCAATGTTTTAAAAGAACTCCAAGTAGCTTTCTTAATGCAGCTCCCAGTGTCTACCTGTCTGGGCTTTTTGAGACTAACAGGGCTGGGAGTCTTTGGATTCCCTTTCACAGGCAAGTTCAAGCTTCCGCTGGAAAGTCTCAGGAAACCACATAGTATACTAGAATGCTGACTGTGGAGTCCTGAACAGAGCAGAGGCCCAGGCTGAGGAGACTTGGTTCTGTGACACTGGCACAGAGCAGTTTCCCTGCACTGGACTGATGTGGTGGTACTCTCTCTGAGTGCATAGTGCCTCCTCCTGCTAAAAACATGAGAGCCCAGCACCTCTCTAACCTGGGAGGAATCACCTCATTATTTTGAGGGCCTTTGTAAAACATCCCCCACCCCCACCCCCACAGCTTCCCCTTCTTTCAGCTTAGTCTAATTTTAGTTCCCGTCTTCTCCAGTCCATTTACTCATTGCCCTCATTTTTGAAAGTGATCTCTGTTTGCTTTCTTTCTCTTACAAATACTAAGCACCAATAACAAAACCAAACAAATATGTACCTGTAGAAGTCATGCATAGAACCTATGTGGGGGACATTTTTATGTTGAGTTGTGAGCATCTAGTCAACAAAGAATAGGGAAGCATGTTTCGTGTATTTAAAAGGGTTTCATGGGACCTTAGGACTCTATCACTTTTACCAAAGAGGAAGATGGAGATAGAAAAACTGAGAGTTGGTCCTTTTAAGCTTGTGACACTGGGAAATAATATTGACTCTGATCTTGTTTCCCTTGAGTATTACATAATGCAGATGATTACATTGCACCTTCTCCAGGTAATGAAGTAAAGCAGCTTGTCTTCTATGCTGGAGTATTGTAGACCTTACAGGAAACAGTAATGAGTTTCTACTTCACTTAAGATTCTGGTGCCAGGAACTCGTCTTTAAGTATGCATTACACTGCTGCTTTTGTGTTTTGGATTTTGTTTGTTTGTATTTGTATTTATTTTTGTTTCGAGATGGATTCTTATGCAGCCCAGACTTTCCTGAACCTAGTACACAGCCAAAGACGCCCTTGAACTTCTCATCATCTTGTCTCCACTTCCCAAGCACCTGGATAATAGGCATGTGCCAGTATGCCAAGTTATACAGTGCTAGGAATTGAACTCAGGGATTAACCACATGCCATGCCCATCTTATTTGTATCTGCTCTGACTTCTCAGAATCCTTTTAGATAAGTAGAGGGCAACATTTACTTTATGGAGACAAAACAGGTAAGCAGGGTGGTTCCAGCACCACCAAGGTAGAAAGAAGTCTCTGCTGCTCCCTTTCTCATGCTCTCAGTTCCTGGTCGCCCCCCTTTCCAAGTGCAGTGTGCTCTCCTCCTGCCTTTGTCACTATTAGCCTGGACTGTAATGCTCAGTGCTTGCTCCTCAGCATGGACTGTAATCTTCTTCCAGGCAGACAAACTCAGGCATTGTTGTTTTGTGGTACTTTCTTCTACCTTGTACAAATCTAGGCACCAAATTAAACTGAGTAAAATAAAAATGAAACTAGCTTGGAGTCGAAAGTTTGTGTGTGAGCAGATCTGTGTATTCTGAAGTGTTCAAGGACTTCCAGCCCTGTATTATTAGAACCACATGTTTTAGCCATGGCCATGGCTTATATAGAAAGGAGCCTCAGCTGTGTTCCATGTTTTACCTGGCCTTTGAGGAGCCCTCTGTTCTAATATGAGCTTTGGCATTTGTGATTTTGTGATATTGTGATTCACCTCTCTGACTTTTTGTTTCCTTTTCAAACAAGTTTCAATCAAATTGAGTTCTTGGACTGAGTGTTACCTTGGTCCTCTCTGGCCTCATGAGCCTGTGACCTTCCTGGATTATGAATTCCTTTTTGGCCATCCTTTAGAGGATCCCTGTGAAAGTGCCTTTCAGTACCCTGCTGCAGGGTTTAGAGTCATTGGAGAGAAGCCTGAATGGATCAGGATAGAAGAGGTGGCAAGGCACTGTTTTTCTCTTGAAGCTCATAGTTATAGTGAAGCCAAACATGCAAGGGAAAGCCCCCCAGACTAATACAGCCAGAACCCAGAACCCAGGTAGGAGAACCTCAGTCTAGTGGGGTTAAATGTCCTCCTAGGTTTAGCACTTGGGAGGCAGAGGAGAATCTCTGTGAGTTTGAGGCCAGCTTGGTCTACATACAGAGCTCTAGGACAACCAAGGCTACATAAAGAAACCCTGTCTTCAAAACAAAACAAAAACATCTTTAAATTTGGTGTATATTAAGTGTATGTATTTGATTTGCAGAGCAACGGTGTGTCTTCAGTCCATGTGCACAGTGTGTTGTACGCATCCCCATGAGTGCACCACCTCAAACATTTGTCACCTGGGGGTGGGAACATGGAGACTCTGAAAGAGCAAGCTTTTTTTTTTGTTTTTCACTTGCTTTGACATGTCTCTGCCAGTAAATGGGAAGGAAAACCCTGAAGCCAGATGAAGGTCAGGTACTAGGCATTGTGTTCTATGAGTAAGAGCATGTCCTAGGACTCAAATAATTGACAGACTCAGGTTCAAAGGTCAGCTCAGAATCATGCCAGCAATTTGGGGGCCATGGGTCATGGAAATGTGCCAGCAGCCTTCAAAAGACTCTCCAAAAGCAAGGAGAAAGCATATTTTTCTGCAACCACATATTTGTTCTGATAGTAGTTGTTTCTGACTGACTCTTAAGTGTATCACTTAGGAGTACTCTGTGCTGTAGTTGCTGAGAACTAGGAAGGATTCCCCAAGAGTATTAGTCATGTCTGAGTCACCTCAGTGTTTGGGTGGTGTTACCATGCTGGTGGGTATGTAGCCTTATTAAGCACTGGAATTACTTAAATGAAAATAGACTCAATTGCCACTTTGTGTATAACAGAGACAAAGGAATAAAAATACAAAAATCTTCAGAAATGAGAGTAGCAAATACAAACTCAATCTATACCCTTTACCTCTGTGTGTCTTGGGGAATGGAAGCCACCAAGAAGCTGTGAACTCAGAGCTTGAATTTTATTTATGGTGTGTGTTTTTTTTAATGCTTAGAACTGAGCAAATAGTTGAATGTCATATTAGTCTCTATACCTCTCTCTCTCCCTCTCTCTCTCTCTCTCTCTCTCTCTCTCTCTCTCTCTCTC